>CABHPH010000724.1:59098-83210 GCA_902168325.1 Peromyscus nudipes
AGTAAAATTAATATAAAAAATAAGCCACGTAAAGATGGCTATCACACAGAGAATCTGGATTATGTTCTCTTTGGTATTCATAACTAAAGAAAAACATTTGATTGTAAAAGCTGTTGAGTTATGCCAAAATGTAAATTTTATGCCAAAATGTAAATTTTAAAGGTACCTTGACTTCAAAATTTGGATATAAGGATATGTTGCTTTGGAAAAGAGGCTCTACTTTTGTTTCCACAGAAAGCCAGAGGCTATAGATTTGTTCCAGATTAAGGTACATCAAGTTTGACCAGCCAAGACCCCCCTGAAAGGTCTCCAATGACACCATGGCCCAGATGATCCAATATCCAGAACCATTTCAAGGCAACTGGCTCAGACAATACAGCCTCACGGACTACCCCATAAGCCTAAAATTTTCTTTGTGTCCCCATAAGATACAGTGCCCCCCTCCAACAGGAAGTAGTAAGAGATGCTACGCCCAAATTCCCAAATATACCAAGCTGGCTTTGAGATGGAATTGGCTCACTCCCCCTCTAAACCCAGGCATATTGCTAAAAAAAAAAAAAAAAAAAAAAAAAAGATTAAGAGATTCTTGTGTCCCAAATCAAAAGAGCCCTCTGGTGTGGGACAGAGAAAAACTAATATTTTTATTTAAAACAGGTTGATTATAAACGCGATCTCTTTCTAAAAAAAAAAGGGAGGGATATGATATAGATATATAGGATATAGATATGATAGGATAAAAGGGTAGATTAATGAACCTACTATTAAAGAACAACAACTTGTTTAAAGTGTTTTACATTTGGTATAGATTTTAGTTTATTGATACAAGTTTAAACTTAATTTTGTTATACTGTATATATATTTCTATTCTTGTTTGAGGTATTATGTTTATGTAACTCATTTAGATTGTAGTGATAATTAAAAATACAGATTAATAATTAGTCTTCTATGATAGTCAAACTTGTACCATGTTAGTTAAGTTTTCTAGGTATACATAGATATATTTCAGATAGACAGGTAATCTTCAAACACTTCAAAGACCTACAGAATATGGCATTTAAAATATTTTTAAAAATTTAGACTTTCTAGACAGTAAGACATGTCTGCTCCTGGCAGCACTGATTTACTTCAGAGAGGAGGATGGACATTGAAGACACTCCATATGGAGTTTATCTTCGCCTTGGCAAAAATAGCCATTTGGGCAAGAAACTATTCTTGCCTGGACTGCTTGATGGACTGGACATGCAGGACCCATGAAAAGGTGACCACTAAACTTTGCTTGGCAAAATGGTCCTTTAGGTTCCTGCTTCACAGAGGAAACTGCCAGACATTCTACAGGACACAGAGAAAAGTGACTGAGAGACTCTAGGCCTGTGGACTGAAGATAGATGCCCCAACTTTACAAGAGAACTTTGGATGACTGTCTAGGCTGCCAGCTGTCTCTGTCTACCCTGCAAGACTCCCGAAAGTTGCTTGCATCCTTCTCCCATTTCTCAGGTAGTATTATATCCTTCTGAGGTCTTTGATGTAGTTGAAGCTAGATAGTTACAATTTTCCTTAGTTATGATAAAAGATAAGTTAGATATAAAACCTTAAACTCACAAATATAAGATAGATAGGATATCTTCTTTAATATTGTAACTGTAATTCTTGCTCGATAATTCTTTTGTTATATGTAATTTTACTATGTTAAAGTTAAAACCCTTCCTTTTTAAAAAAGAAGAAAAGGGCAAGTGCTGTGGATATTGCTCTGTATAAATAAACTCTGATTGGCCAGTAGCCAGACAGGAAGTATAGGCAGGACTAACAGAGAGGAGAATTGAGGGAACAGGAAGGTAGAGGGGACGGCCTGGAGCCGCCGCCAGGACAAGGAAGATATAAGGTACCAGTAAGCCACAAGCCACGTGGCAAAGTATAGATTAATAAAAATGGACTAAATATAAGAGTAAGAGCTAGACAATGATAAGCCTGAACTAATGGCCAAGCAGTTTAAATAATTATAATATTTTATAAATGGGCTAAGGGACTGCCGGGGCTTAGCGCGGCCCAGAGAGATAACTCCAACTACAGTTTAGGGACTCCTAGTAAGAAAAGCCTGGATTTTGAGTCACATCCACAACAGACAGCAAACAAGGTATCAAATGTTGAGAACATTTGATATAATAGTTTGTATTTTCTAAAAGGTTATACCATTGTTCCTCAAAATTAAAAATGTTTCAAGATGGATGCTGCTATAATCACAGCACATGGTAGGTACAGGAGGAAGGAGAATTAAGATCACCCTGGATTACATTGAAAGTTTCACGTCAACCTGGGCTATGTGATAGTCTATCTAAACAACGACAAACCTCCACACCAACAAAAGAGTATCTTTCAAATATAGAGTATAACATTTAAAAAATCATTTTAAGTTGGTCATGAGGGCTCATGTCTGCAATTCTAGCATTGGAGAGGCTGAGGCAGGAGGATGAATGCAAGTTTAAGGTCAGTCTTAGCTAGAGTGAGAACTTGTTTCAAAGAAAACAAAACATAAAATTTAACTGAATTGAGGTAGATTTTCTTACTAAATAAGTACAAATGAAAGATCTTTATGTCTCTAAGGATGTTAATACTTTATTTTGTTTTAATCTTTACTTTCTGATTAAACTATAGACTAGCACTTTAAAAAAGCACACAGGTGGGGCTAGAGAGATGGCTCAGTGGTTAAGAGCACTGACTGCTCTTCCAGAGGACCCACGTTCAATTACCAGTACCCACATGGCAGCTAACTACTGACACTCCCACACAGACATACATACCAGCAAAAACAACAATGCACATAAAAAAGCATTCAAGCACATCAATTTTTCAAATAAAATCTCTCAATAGTAATCATCTTTACACATTTTTACTGTACTTTAAAATATTTAAAAGTTCACCACAATTAATATAAACATTTAAATTAATCTTTTAAAAAAGCATCTCTGCTGAGCAGTGATGGCCCACACCTTTAATCCCAGTGCTCATGAGGCAGAGGCAGTCAGATCTGTGTGAGTTCAAGGCCAGCCTAATCTACCTGCAGTCAATTTCTTTTACAAACGAAATATGTTAAAACTCTAAAACATTGCAGGTTAGTGGCGCCCACCTTTAATTCTAACACATGGGAAGCAGAGGCAGGCTGTCTCTGAGTTTGAAGCTAGCCTGGTCTACAGAGTTGCAGGACAGCCAGGGCTACACAGAGAAACAAACCTGTCTTGAAGAATAGAAACAAACAAATAAAACCCTTCAAAAACCCTATGGTATGACATAAAAGAAAACACTAATTGTGGTAGAAAAACAATACATGAAATCTGATATGTCTTCTACAATGTCCCTCTAAGTTCTACGGAACAATCATTAGAACCAAAGTTCTTCGAGGACAAAGGAGAAGAGCAAGCATCAGGTAGAGGAGGGCTGGAAGGTGTTTCCTGTTACCTTCTGCTGTGTCGGCTTTCACTGCACTATTCTTCAACGAGGAAAAGGTCTCAAGGGCAAGTCCTGCTTCAAATGTCCCTTACCCCCTTGAGTACCGAGTAATGTGTTTGTGTAGTTTATGATTACAGGAGACAAGACTGTGAACACATGTGATTTACTCAATGGTCCTTCCCTTTAAAGATAAAGAATGCATTTAAGTTGGTTGTGTATGAAACTGGTAATCCCGTAATTCCTTACAAGACTCCACCAGAGAATACTGTCTTATTTTAAAATATTAGAAACAAAGCCATTCTTTGTCCTATTTTCTTCCCAGATAAAAACATCAATTAATGTGTCTGTTTATTTTCAGAGAAAAATACAGATGAGTAGTTTAATTTTTCTTTATAAAAGCAAAGTGCCCTCATAAAATATTTACTTTTCAAAAATTCTGAATGTGCAAATAACTTGAGAAGCTTTGTTGTGATAAAAGAAAAGCAAAAGTTAACAGAACTAACAGCACAGCTTCTAACAGGGGCCAGAGTAGGGGACATGTCTCAAGAAAACAAGCTGCTCACATTCCCAGAGCACAACCCCCTGGGAGGAATTCTGTCTTTAACTTGCTGGGTGGCAGAGCCCACAGGAATTACTCAAGCTGAAAATCCCAAAGCATGTTCACCTAGAGGGAAATGAGACAGATATGATTCAAGTGTAATTATTTCCTAGTAATAATACTAAAGAAAACAACTTTAAATGATCAAGGGTGTATGAGCTTCAACTTTAACAGGTAGAGAATAGTGATGTATTTACAAACATACCATTTGCTAGGTGAGGAAGAAAATACTCAATGAATGTATACATGACATTTTTCTTCTTTAAAGTAATATTTTCTAAGGCACTCATATTTACTAATTATAATACCCTTAAATGGTATTTCAAATAATAAAAAATTACAAACATTTGAGGACTTACTATGTGCTGGATATATTCTAAGTGGTTTACATGGTTTATTTTATATACTCCTTAATAATCCAGTAAGATTTATTAAGTAAGTAGTAGTGTTCCTATTTTATAAATAAAGAGGGACATTTGCATAAAAAACAAAACCAGAATTCAAAATCAGGTGTCTTGTCTCTAGGGATCTTGCTTTTAATTTAGCTCCAGTTAATGTAAAAGTGAATTTTAACCCTATTATTATGCACGACTATTCCTTCAAGGCTTCAGACTCAGTTTCTATGTGACCTTCCAACTCTCTGGCCTACAGTGACTACCTGACTCTCAGTCCCTCCCAATTCTTCTTTTGGTTTCATCTGCTTTCCTCAATAGCCTAGGCTCTAGTTAGTTCAATGCCTGAATATTCTCTCACAACTGCTGAAGGAAAAAAAAAAAAAAAAGCTTGTCTGTGTAAGAGTAATCATTTCTACTTTTCCCCAGCAAAGTTTTTCTGGGATTTATCCAGGAAAAAGTCTGCCACCCGAGTGAAGTGAGCCATCGCAACTGCTCAGCAAACATTTTCTGATATTTCATGGCACCCACAGCAGCTCTTCCAAATTTTTTCCAGACCTAATCCCCAAACATACCTATCCTTTTGGAAATCACTTTAGAATGTTTTTTTCTTCTTTTTTTCTTTTTTAAAATCCATTCAAAGCAGAGTTGGAAGATAACATACAAGATGCCCAGTTAAACTCTAAATTTCAAATGAGGGGGATTTTAGTATGTTAGAACTCCCATATCACATTATAAAAGTACTTATATGGTATTTAAGATGATTTAAAAATGATAAATTGGCCAGGCAGTGGTGGCACATGACTTTAATCCTATCACTTGGGAGGCAGAGCCAGGCGGATCTCTGTGAGTTTGAGGCCAGCCTGGTCTACAGAGTTAGTTCCAGGACAGGCACCAAAACTTCACAGAGAAACCCTGTCTCGGAAAAAAAAATGATAAACTGAGAACTACCAAATATTGCATGTGACACAGTTAATACTAGAAAACATATTCACTATAGCCCTAGCATGGTGGTATACATACAGGAGCCTAAGGCAGTAGAATTACGAATTTGAGGCTAGCTTAGACAACTGAGATCTTAACGCAAAACAAAACCACTTCCAGAAAAGCATTCATTGTTTATCTGAAACTCAAATTTAACTAGATAGCTAATAATTTAATTTATTACAACGTCAAATGCTGGGGATGTCTTTCTGTATACTGTGAATGTGTTGCTCTGACTGATGGATAAATAAAACACTGATTGGCCAGTAGACAGGCAGGAAGTATAGTATAGGTGAGATAAACAGAGAGGAGAATTCTGGGAACAGGAAGGCTGAGTCAGGAGACACTGCCAGCCGCCACCATGAGAAGCAAGATGTACAGATACCAGTAAGCCATGAGCCACGTGGCAAGGTATAGATTTATAGAAATGGGTTAATTTAAGATGTAAGATCTAGCTAGTAAGAAGCCTGCCACGGCCATACAGTTTATAAGTAATGTAAGTCTCTGCGTGTTTACTTGGGTCTGAGAGGCTGCAGGAGCTGGGTGGACACAGGAAAACTCCAGCTACAGTCAAACCCAATCAAATTCCTTCTTTCCAATCCCAGAAGTGCCTTTCTTCTTTTCAAAGGTTAATTCTCTATTGTATTAGTCAGCTTTCCATCATTATAATGAAATGCCTATGGCAATTTACCTATAATGAGACAAGGTTTATTTCTGCCCATTGTTATGGAAGTTCTAGGCTAAGTCCAATGGCTGGAGTGCTTTATGCCTCTGGTAAAGACAGTATATCATGGCAGGAGCTCATGAGAGAACCAGTGACAATATGAGCTAGGAAACAAGGAGAGGGGCTCTACATTTCCCTCCAAGAACATGTACCCAATGATCTAAGTATCTTCCACTGACAAAGCCTTACTTTTTAAAGGTTCTACCACCTCCCAATCGTGACAGCCTGGGGAACAAACATTTAACACATGAACCTTTGTGCGGACACTAAACCTTAATGTCTATGGTATCCATCTTTCTCCTTACTTTCCTCTCTTCCTTGTTCTATATATTCAACACCTGTCTATGAACCCACACCTTTTGGCATATCACTTTGCAATTCCTCTACAGAGAGACATTCTAATTCCTACCCCTTCAATATGGACTGAGCCACATAAACTGCTCTGTCTACAGAATGAATCAGAAGTACAAATCTGTTATTTTGGAGTCTGGATCTCAAGATACCTATGCATTTCTATTCATCTTCTTAAGTACTTTTCCTGTTTCCAAGAGAAGAACATGGAAGCCACCTGGTCCCAGGATAAGAATGCTAGGTAAGTGGAACATCCTAGTTCAGAGCAAAGCTACCAGGAGGTTTGCAGCTAGCTATACAAGCCAGCTATGTTGAAAGCAGCCAATCTGCAGACAGGTGAGCTATAATAGTAATTATTGTCTTAGGCTCTATGTTTTAGAATGTTTGTTACACAGCAAAAGCACATATCCTTTCTTTTTAAAAAAAATCTATCAAAGCCTTATTCTGGCATTATTTCAAGTCACTTTCTTGTGCCCCCAAAGCATTACAGGGAAATAGTAGTTCTTGCTTTCATTGCCTTGCCACTTAGTTCTGTTATCTGCACCAATTCTTCTTCCCTGTCCCCATTCTCCATCTCGCTCCTTGGATAGGGTCTTACTATCCAAGTGAAGCTTAGGCTGGCCTTAAACCTGCAGCAATTTACCTCTCCTCCCTAGTGCTGAGATAAAGAAATGTACAACCACAGCCAACAACCAATTTTCTTTCAACTGCCACCAAAAACATTCGAATATTAGATCTATAGCTCTGGGACTTTCTCATCCACCTAAATGCAAATATTTCACACAGGTTAAGAGGTTTTGGTTATATCCAGAAACCAATTGTGGAAGGCAAGGAGAAGCTCTTCAAGTTCTAGCCTCTGGCAATTTTCATTTCACTCAGTGTCTGACATCAGTAAGTGCTAACAGCAGTAGCAGCAGCAGCAGCAGCAGCAGCAAGTGGTACTCCCTAGTGTTACAGTCCTCACTCAGGTCACAAGTACTGAGACCTTTGGCCCTTGCACAGCCAGTGTTTGTTACAGCTCTCAGCCCCCAAGGTCTGAGACCCTTGGCCTTGAAGACTTGCGAGTTCTCTAGAACTTGTCTAGCAACCTGGCCTGCAGGTTCTCTTCTCTAGCATCTTATAGCCTTTTACCCCTTTTCAGTCTCAGATCTCTGCCCTCTTTTGCCATCTCTCTCATCCCACCATCCTCCTTCTTTACCTGGTCACTGCACAGCTGTTGAGCTGCTGCATTCACACCATGGCCTGCTGATGGCTGAGTTGTTATTGCCACTGGGGTTCTGCTGCCTCTGCCATCACCACCACGCTCCTGCTGTCTCTGCTGCTGCTGCGTTCCTCACTTTACCAGCTCAGCAAGACCACTCTTGCTTTAAGCACTCGAGAGAAGCCTTTTATTGGACCAGATAGATGCTGCAACACCGAGAGGCAGCACAGTAGTGTCTCTCAGGCAACTCACTAAGTGAGCCTGAGCTATCTGCTTATACAGCCCCAGAAAGGGATGCCTGGATCACTTGGTTTTGCCTCTTGGCATTAACCACAGTCATTAAGGTATATATTTTGGACTAGTCATATAGCCATGCCTCTTAGCACCAGTCACAACAATATTTAGACCATCTTCAGAAATGCTCTTGCTCTGGTCAAGGTGGAAATGGTTGCAGGGTCACTTACAGTTCTCTGAGACTTGTGATAGCAAAAACTTCAGTACAATCTGTTTCAACCAGCTCAGGCTGAGATTGCACCATCAGGAGCCAGGGACAACCAGCTGCCATCCTCCTGTAGTTTGTCAAGGTGTCTATGGAGTGTTCCAGACAGCTGCTGCTGGTATATTGGTAGCTCACTTGGTTATGTGACTGAGTGTCCTTTTGGTTAAGACGGCCAGAGTAGAAAGGGAGAGTCCAACAGCTGCTGTAGGGAGCCACATTCCTCATCCCCAGCATCAATGCATATTTACAGGGAAATAAACATCACAAGGAGTGCTTAAAATATGAACATAAAGACCTTATCAACACTAATGTGATCTTAATAGATTTAAATAATGCCTTTACAGTGCTTGTCATCTACTGGTGACCTAGGGAAAGGTGGGTCCTTTGTATTTGTCCCAACACAACTGTTAAAAACCTCCTCTTTTAAGCAGCATCTCTCTCTCTCTCTCTCTCTCTCTCTCTCTCTCTAGTAATTTGAACAGGTACAGCCCACACAGACTCATATATTTGAATGTTTCAACCTTAGTATGTAGCCTTGTTGGAGTAGGTGTGGCCTTGTTGGAGGAAGTGTGTCACTGTGGGGGTGGGCTTTGAGGTCTCATATGCTCAAGCTATGCCCATTGTCCATTGTGGTCTTCCTGTCCTGTGAGACCTTTCACATGCACAGTTTACTTCCTGTTGCCTGCAGATCAAGATGCAGAACTCTCAGCTCCTTCTCCAGCACCATGTCTGCCTGCATGCCTCCATGTCCTGCCATGATGATAATGAACTAAACCTCTGAAAGTGTAAGCTAGCCAGTCTCTCTCTGTGTCTCTCTCTTTCTCTCTGGTTTTTCAAGACAGGGTTTTTCTGTGTAGCTCTGGCTGTCCTGGAACTGGCTTTGTAGACCAGGCTGGCCTCGAACTCACAGAGGTCTGCTTGCCTCTGCCTCTTGAGTGCTTCGACTACAGGCATTTGCCACCACTCCCGGCCGCAGCACCGTTCTTTATTTCATTGATTGATTACCTACTTCAGGTGCTCATCTTTTCTCATCCTTCCAGAAATTTAGCCGCTCTCCTAAGAGTGAACATCATACATATGATTCATACAATTTTTTATCAATACCGTAATCTTCCTTTTAAGCTCTAGTTCAGTTTCTCTATAAGAGGGCTTGCTAATATTCAAATTGCTGGAGTTCCACACCTGAAAAGTCAAAATTAGTAAGCGTGGCGTGGGCCCTGAGACTGAGTTTCCAACAAATTCTGAGGTGATGCTGGTGGTGTGTCAATGACTCCCACGCTGAGGCCCATACTCATAATCCCATGTTTCCAACTATCTAACAGTCTCCACCTGGTTACTAACAGGTTCCACGAGTACTCACTCAGCGCTTTTTGTTGTGGTTTATTTGGAAACAGAAGTCTTACTATGTAGCCCTGGCTGGCCTGGAAGTAACTCGACAGACCAGGGCTGTCTCAAACTCAAGAGACCTGTATGTCTCTCTTTGACCCTTGAGTGCTACCACACCCAGCCTTCATGTAGGGATTTGTTTGTTTGTTTGTTTGTTTTTCAAGACAGGGTTTATCTGTGTTGCAGCTCCGGCAGTTCTGGAACTTGCTTTGTAGACCAGCTGGCCTCAAACTCACAGAAATTTACCTGCTTCTGCCTGCGGTAGTGCTGGGATTAAAGGCATGCTCCACCAATGCCCAGCGGCACACACCTTTCATTCCAGCACTCAGGAGGCAGAGCCAGGAGGATCTCTGTGAGTTCGAGGCCAGCCTTGTCTACAGAGCAAGATCCAGGACAGGCACCAAAACTACTAGGAGAAGCCCTGTCTCGAAAAACCAAACAACAACAACAACAACAAAGTTGTGTGCCACTATACCTGGTTTGGGATTTTTTTTTTAACTAAATCTTAGGAACCAGTTTGGCAATTGGACTAAATAATACAAAGCATAATTTATCAAGGAGCTCACTGAATCAAGCTGAAGAACCATATTCCAAGTAAGAAAGGAACCAGAAAAGAGATCATTTGACAGTAAGATCCTACTTCTAAGTCTAATGAGGTATACTGAGCATTTGTTATGGTTTTGAGACCTCCTATTTGATTGAACCAACTCCAAATCTGAGTCAGCTAGCCACCCCTTAGTTACAAAGGTGACTGTTAGGATTAGGGTGGAAGGAGTCATAAAGGATTCTTTTTCATCTTGCCTTAGTACAGGCCTCATAATCAATCAGGTGGACTAGTACCACAGCTCTGGTCTACTTGTCATGCTCCTGATATAACCCCCAAATCTCCACATCATCTTCAGTTATCTTTAAGATAGGTGTCATTTTCTCCCCTGGCTGTCTAGCATAGCACCACTTTCCTATCTTTTTTTCTTTTCTTTTCTTTCTTTCCTTTTTCTTGAGTAATAAATTGCTTTCCTTTATACAAGCTGTCAGGATACTTTCAATTGGCAAATTTTAAAGTGAAGAAGTAGTTTGATTCTGGTGAAAACGTACCATTGTAAATAAGAATCTAATGCCCTAGTAACCAGGCAAAAATAAAAAATGGAGTACCAAAATGTTGTGTAGGAACTCATCTGGAAGGCTTGAAGAGATTGCCATCCATCACTAGACAGAAAACTTCTTTGTGACATGGGCAGAGTCCCCACTGTATCCCCAGCACCTACCAGACACAGTGCCTTGTATATATCAGATACTTGATGAAAGAGTCTTAATGTTCTCCCTGGTTTTGTTACTAGCCTATTGTCTCTACTTCTTTCTTCACCATTAAACCCTTCCTGTATATAATTGTTAGAACAAGTCAACTGTAATTTCTTGATCAAACTCATCAGACACTCCTATACAAGCTACCAACTCTAATCTTGAGTCACTACTCAAAATCTTCCACAGTCTGTTTTAACAAAAATTTTTATAGGTTTTCTGTCAACAGTACTAATGAATAACTTACTTTTTACTCTTTTGAAAATTTCTACTTTTGCCGTATCTCCCTTTTCTTTTTCTTGACAAACAGGGTCTTGTGTAGCCCTGACTAACCTCAGACTTGCTATGCAGTCAAAGATGATCCGAACTCTGGCCTTCCTGCTATCTCCTCCCAAGTCCTGGGGTAACAGATGAGCAACTACACCCAGTTTATATGGCATTGGGGAATCAAACCCGGGGCCTCATGTATACTAAGCAAGCATTCTACCAACTTAGCTACTTCCCCATACCTTCATTTTACAATGGTACATTTTCCCGATAATCAAACTACTTTTTCATTTTTTAAAAAATTTATTTACTTATTATGTATACAGTGTTCTGTCTACATATATGCCTGCTCGCCAGAAGAGGGCACCAGATCTCATTACAGGTGGTTGTGAGCCATCATGTGGTTGCTGGGAACTGAACTCAGGACCTCTGGAAGAGCAGCCAGTGCTCTTAACCTCTGAGCCATCTCTCCAGCCCCTTTTCATTTTTTAATCGGTGAAGCTGAAAGTGTTCCAACAAGTTGTATATAAAGAAAAGCAATTTATTGTTCAAAAGAGATAAAAGAGTACTACTATGGTAGACAGCCAAGGGAGAAAATGGTATGTGTCTTAGAAATGAGTAAAGATGATGTGGAGAGTAAGTTGGAGGTTATATCAGGAGCAAGACAACTAGCCCAGAAGCCATGGTGGTAGTGTCCCTTAACCTTACTTTCAATGTCTAGTTAAGATGCCATCCAGCAGTCTTCTCAATTGTTTCATATGTATGACCTGCCGCTAATTCTTTTTAAGCAAACATTAATTATACATAATGGGTTTCACTGTAACCTTTTAATAGATCATATGATGTATTTTGATCATCAATACCCCAGCCCATACCCTCTCATGTTTCCCCCTCTACAGGGAGGGGCTCTTCTTCCCAACTAGTCTCATTTATACTTTCACGTCTTTGTTTGTATGGAGTGTCTTAGTTCCTGTTCTATTATTGAGTCTAGCACTATGATTAAGGCAATTTCTAAAAGAAAACATTTAATTGGGCTTGTAGTTTCAGAGGGTTGGAGTCTGAATGGCAGAGCACAGGCATGGTGGCAGGAACAGGTAAGAGCTTACCTCTTAACCCATAAGCAGGAGGCAGAAAGAGAACACTGGGAATGGCAGGCTCTTCATTTCTAGAACTATAAGCCCAAACAACTCCCCTTTCCCTAAGTTTCTTTTGATTACGGTCTTTTATTATAGCAACAGAAAAGTAACTAATATCATAGATTAAGAAAATAATTTTTAAAGATAACATCATACTGTGTAAAATATAAAAGCCCCTATTTTTCTTCTTCTTTACCATGGTTTTTAGTCTTCCTCTTCAACATAGTTTTTAGTCTTTTAGTCTGCCAATTAATAAAGTTGCACAAGAACCAACAGCTACTAACTTTTTTTCCAGCAACTATTTTGGAAAATTCTAAAATAGCTTACAAAGTTTATACAACAAAGATAAAAACAAAAAAACTTAAAGTTGTTATAAAAAAAAAAAAAAGGTCCACTTAGCCATAGGCAGTGCATACTTATTTTGGAATGCTCTAACCCTCTAAGACAACACAACTACTTCAGCCTGAAGAGCATTGTTAGCCTGTCAATCTGAAGGTGAACTGAGCAGCTCTCTCTCTGCCACACAATGTTTCCTGCACTAGCTGGCAGGACGTACTGTGGTAAAGAGTGATGCCCACATGAAAAACACAACAAAATCGACTTTAAATGGTATTGTAAAAATGTACACTAGTTCCAAGCATGAATTACATAGCAAATGTTACTTTTAATTAAAAGTCCAATAAAGTGCCTTTCAAAAGCATTTAGTGGGGCTGTGAAGATGGCTCAGTGACTAAGTGATTAATGCACAAGCCTGCAGACCTGGGTTTGGATCCCTAGCATCCACATTAAGAAACAAAAGCCAAGCATGGCTGATAGCATTTGTAACCTTAGCTCTGGAGGATTAAGACAGGTGGATCCTGGGAGGCTTCCTGACCAGCCAGGCTAGCCAAAACAGCAAGTCCCAGGTTCACTGATGGACCATCAACACACACACACACACACACACACACACACACACACACACCCTCACTGCACAGTCACACACACATACATAAATAAAAATAAATAAAAGTGTTTTTTACTCTTTCTGGTATTGAAAGAAAGACAAATTTCTATATTAGTTTCTCTCAATATATCAGACAAGCAACAGAAAAGAGGAAGATTATGCAAAAAAGGGAGGTCAGTGATTTGGATGCTTGACTGAATCTTATGGAGTGCTCTGTGAACATTTACTCTGAGTCTCAATTTTCTCATCATAAAAATCTAAAATCTTAAAGTACTTCGTTGGTTCTTGATTGGAAGGCTATAATAGACTTGCTCATGGTCATTCTGACTTAGGAGATGTGAAAGGGGGCCTCAGGTAACTGTATCTTTACAATACCTTGTAAACAATTCTGATGCATGTTTCTGATTAAGAACCAATGATCTAAATAATTCCTTCGATCTTTTGCAATTCTAAATGTTACTTTTTTACATCTCATCACTGAAATTCCAATAGTTCCTAGCTTTTAAAATTGCTCTCCTGTTATTAATGAATAAGACTATTTTTAGGAAATAGAGCTGTGTCTTAATTGTGAATAAGAGCTTCTATTACTGAGTGCTTATCAGTCTAAGGTTAACTCATTTAGTATCCCTAATTAGACTGCCACAACACTGTAAGGTAAGTACTGCCACTTTTATATTATACAGATGAGACAAATAAAGCAGAGAAAGTAACTTATCCAAGCTATAGAGCAGGCAAAGAGAAACTGGGCTGCAGAACCTCAACTCTCAGCTACCATGCCACTCCATCAGTAATACATCATCAGTACTTATAAACGCAAACATCACCAACGCTCTCCCAAGTAGCACTGATTCTGTGCTATGTCAAGGAAAATGTGTGTTTTTAGGAAAGTGGGAAAGGTAAGAACGAAACATCTCAAGAGACCCGAGATAGAGTACTGGGATTTACAAAAGCCTCTGTAGGTAGGTCGCTATCCTTAGGAGTGATTACTCTCTAGTTATTATCTCATCCCAGAATATCTAAGATGTGTTCTTTTCAATTGATCAACTATTAATTTAAAAAAAATTAGAAATTTACCCCATCAGATGAACTAGACTCCCCCAACTGTAAAGTAACAGAGGAAAGTAAACACAGAAGCTAAGTCAGAGTCAGAGGGTAGGTAACAACTGAAATGTTCTGTTAATTACTTTGGCTATATGAAGGAGAATTTGCTGATATTTCAAGTACAAGGTGGAGATGGTTGAGCCTATTATATTATAAGGTACTGTGTTCTCTTCTCATCAACATGGATAAAGAGGGATTTAACTGAAGTCTGTGATCCTAAATTTGCAGTGTTAAAATGGTACTCTACACTGCAGTCTTTTTTATATCTAGGTGAACTCAGCAATCTGAGTACAGGCACCTGTAGATGGAGGTGTCTGTCCTGCCTGGTCACAAATAAACACACAGAGGCTTAATATTAATTACAAACAGTCTGGTCTATGGTTCAGGCTTCTTGCTAGCTCTTTCATCTTAAATTAACCCATTTCTATTAAACTATGTTTTGCCACATGGCTGTGGCATTACTGGTCTGTTGGCATGTTGCTCCTTGGGCAGTGGGTTGGTGTCTCCTCTGACTCTGCCTTTCTTCTTCCTGTATCTCTCTTGAATTTCCCTCCTGGCTATAACCTGACTTGCCATGGGCCAGAGCAGCTTCTTTATTTTTTTTATTATTAAGAAATTTTCTATTCACTTTACATACCAACCACTGATCCCCCGCTTCCCTCTTCCTACCCCCCAGCCTTGCCCCCAACCCACACCCCATCCCCACATTTTCCAAGTCAATGTCTCCCATGGGGAGTCAGCAGAGCCTGACACACTCAGCTGAGGCAGTTTCAGGCCCCTTCCCACTGCACCAAGTCTGTGCAAGGTGTCATACCTTAGGCACTGGGCTCCAAAAAGCCCACCCATGCACCAGGGATGGATCATGATCCCCCTGTCTGGGGGCCCCCAAATAGTTAAAGCTAAACAACTGTCTCTCATATCCAGAGGGCCTAGTCTAGTCCTATGGGGCTCCACAGCTATTAGTCCACAGTTCATGGGTTTCCACTAGTGTGGATGCTCGTTTCTGCATGTTTTCCCATCACGATCTTGACGTCCCTGCGCACAGAATCCCTCCTCTCTCATCGATTGGATTCCTGGAGCTCAGCCTGGTGCCCTGCAGCAGATCTCTGCATCTGCTTCCATCGGTACTGGATGAAGGCTCTGTGATGACAGTTAGGGTATTCACTAGTCTGGTCACCAGAGTAGACCAGTCCAGGCACCCTCTTGATCACTGCCAGTAGTCCAAGGTGGGGACATCCTTGTGGATTCCTGAGAACTTCCCTGGCACCCTACCTCTTCCTATTCCCATGATGTCTTCATTTATCATAGTATCTCTTTCCTTGCTCTCCCACTCTGTCCCTGTTCCAGCTTGACCCTCCCATTTCCTTATGTTATCATCCCCAATTCTTTGCCCTTCATTATCCACCCCCTCCCAGTTTGCTCATGTATATCTCATCTATTTCTCCTTCACTGGGCTATCTATGTGTCCCTCTTAGGGTCTTCCTTGTTAGCTAGCTTCTCTGGGTTGTAGTTTGGTTATTCTTACATCTAGTATCCACTTATGAGTGAGTACACACCATGTTTGTCCTTCTGAGTCTGGGTTACCTCACTCAGGATGATGTTTTCTAGTTCCATCCATTTGCCTGCAAATTTCATGATATCATTGTTTTTTACTGCTGAGTAGTACTCCATTGTGTACATGTACCACATTTTCTTTATCCATTCTTCAGTTGAGGGGCATCTAGGTTGTTTCCAGGTTCTGGCTATTACAAATAATGGAGCAGCTTCTTTATTAACCAATGGCAGCAACACATATTCACAGCATACAGAAAGACCATCCCACAGCAGGCACCAGATTAAATTTGGTGTTCAGCTACACAAGCCACAGAACAGGGAAAGAGAGTTGTGGCTTCTGGCAAGAGAAGCAACATAATTTAAGGCAGCCAGGGAAGAAAGGAAGTGAAGGCAAAAGACAGCTGTGAGGAAGAACATACTGCAGGTCCCAAGGCACAAGAATCAGAAAAGGATGACAGTCTGACACCAAGTGGGGAAAAACATTGGAGATGAAATGTCAGGAAACCAAACTGATTGTGCTGGAAGAAACTGACTGAGAAAGCTAAGATCCAAGTCTGGCTGAAGAATGTAAAGTCTGCATTATGAAATTACAACTGGATATATGGCATGATCCAAGGTATGGTAAAAGAAGTGAGTAGCTGAAAGAAAATAAGAATCAATGGAGACAAGCATGTTAAGGAACTGCTAATTTGGGGTGTATGAGGGAGAATCTATAACTAACACTATGCTTTGGATACTGGGTCTGAGGTGTAGATGGTAGACTAAAGTATTACAAGATATAACCTTTCCTACTCAACTGTAGTACACAGGCTAACTACGTGGATAGTAAGTTCATTCAGGACGAGCGCAGGAGTAAAGGTGAAGAAAATCTGTAGGCTAGTTTCTAAAGCCTTTAATAAATTAAGTCTTGAAAGAGATTGGGTATACTTAATTTAGGAGAACAAATATTCTAAATGAGGGGTTCTATGAACTGTCAGTGTAAAACACACACAGAAATGCAGAACCAAGCACCAGCTTAGCAAAAATGAGTAATGTTCTTCTTCATTCATAGGCTAATTTTTTCAGACTCACAAAGAACTGTGGTTCCTGTTTTCATTCTGAAGCTACGTTTTCTTGGCTAAATTGAATAGGGAATGAAGTTACCTGCTAATTCTGGTGACAACCAAAATATGAACTCTTGCTCTCCTAAATTTAGGAAAATAAATTACAATTCCATTGCTATAGTTTGACATGAGAGTATCTGATGAGACTACAGGGTAGTTTCCTACTACTCTCTTTCTTTTTTTTTAGGTGTGAAAATAAAGGTATACAACAGTTCTTTATAAACTTCAAAGAACAAGGCAGCACACTATTTCCTGGCAGGCTGCCCTTTACACAAAAACTTCTACCTTCAACAAGCTGAACACTGCTGTTACAATGGCTTCAGAATATTGACTGGCTCAGACAGCTGCATGTTTTGTCCAAGTCATACAGAAGTGGCTAGATTGGGCACTACTTACCCAATGGTGCAATGCAGAGGATACTGAAAAAAAAAATCCTGCAGCAACAACCAAATGTTTGGTACTGTGCAAAGTAAAAAGGAAATATCAAGTAGGATTCCCAATGTCAAAAAACTTACAACCCATGGGTCAACAATAGTGCTTGAGCCCTGGCTGTCTTATGGCTCTTTTTAGAATCACCCACAGCATCTAACACAGGACTTTAGGAATACTGGGGCATTCACAAAAATTTAAAGAGCAATACAAAAAGATTAGAACTAAGTAATAAAATGCATATTTAATATAAGTGAAAACAGTTGAGCTGGTGTTACTGAATCTATTAAGCCTTAGACACAAACAATTCCTGTTCATGTGCCAACTTTGTAACATTTTTATTGTTGTAGAAAGTACTTTATTCTTACTCTTTAAAAATTTCAGGGGGAAAATGTAGCAACTAGGTCAGGTTTTCCTGGAGGAAGGGAATGGAGGTCAGGTTTACCTGTGCTATGGACTTAGGATCACCCAGACTTCACTTGGATCTGTAACATGAGTCTTAAAAGTTCTTATTAATAAAATCAAACTTGAGGCAGGTATTGGGGTGAACACTGGAAGGTCAGAGAGACAGAATAAGCCACAGCTATCTCACCTCACCGGATCCTCAGCTGGTCTTGCTTCCTCAGACTGGAAGCCTCTATGTCCTCATATCCGAATGGCTCTCAGCTGAACTGCTGCTTGAAAGCCTGAATGCTTAACCAGGCCAAATGCTTCTCCAGGCCAAATGCTTCCCCAGGCCAAATGCTTCTAGTTTCTGGTCCTCACGCCTTATATACCTTTCTGCTTTCTACCACTACGCCCTGGGATTAAAGTCTCGTTTTTTTTCTGGGATTAAAGGCGTTGTCACCATGCCTGGCCATTTCCACTGTGGCCTTGAACTCACAGAGATCCAGAGGGATTTCTGTCTCTGGAATGCTAGGATTAAAGGCGTGTGCTACCACTGCCTAACCTCTGTTTAATATTGTGGCTGTTCCGTCTCTGACCCCAGATAAGTTTATTAAGGTACACAATATTTTGGGGAACACAATACCACCACATGGATCCTTTTCCAAATTATTGCAGAAACCAGGCTGAGCAATAGCTCTCTCAACCATACGTTATTAAAACTCCTGTGGGTATGGTGGTACATGCCTTTAATCCCAGCACTTGGGAGGCTGAAGCAGGCAGATGTCTAGGAGTTGGAGGCTGCCTGGTCTATACAGTAAGCTCTAGGCTCACCAGGGTTACATAGAGAGACCTTACCTCAATCTTCCCATTCCTCCCAAAACACCGTAAACAAACAACTCAAAAGCTCCTATGGTTGTTTGAATTAGAATGGCCCCAATAGGCTCATATATTTGAATGCTTGGTCCCCATTTGGTACAACTATTTGGGAAGGTTTAGGTGTGGCTCTGTTGGAGGAGGTGTGTCAATAAAGATGGGCTTTGAGGTTTCAAAGCCATTCCGTTAGCTCTCTCTCTGCCTCATGCTTGCGGATCAGATATAAGCTCTTAGCTACTGCACCAGTACCATGTCTTTTTGCTGCCATGCTCCCTACCATGATGGTCACAGACTCAACCTCCAGAACTGTAAGCCCCCATTAAATGCTTTCTTTTATAAGTTGCCTTTGTGCATGGTGTCTCTTCATAGCAACAGAAAAGTAAGTAAGACAGAAGTTGGTTTCCTGGAGTGGGGCTATTGCTGTGACAGCTCTAACTATGCTGTTTTTGTTTTGTTTTGTTATTGTTCCTTTTGAGGAATGTGGAAGATTTGGCACTTTGGACCAGGAAAGCAGTTGAAGGCTTTAAGTGGGACTTACTAGGCCATCCTAGCAGAAACTTGGAAGACAGTGCTGAGAGCAGTGTGGACTATGGATGCACAGCTCAAGTGGTTTCAGAGGAGAATAATGTTGGCCACCGGGCTAGAGACCATTCTGACGATAGTTTCCTTAAGAATGTAGCTGCTTTTTGCACTTACCCTAGAAATCTGCCTGAGGCTAAACTGAAGAGTTTGGAATACTTTCAAGACAACCTGATATTGATTATGTCATGTGGCTATTAGAGATCACTCATATGCAGGTCTACAAAGAAAAACAGCAAGCAGGAAAAGTAAATACAAAAAGTACAATTTGAGGAGATATGTAACAGCAGGAAATTTAACAAGTCTCATGCTCAAAGAGATGAGAAATTTAAAGAAAGACCTGATGTAAAATGGAATAAAGGGAGTGGAGCCCTCACCACAACTTGTAAAAAGGAAAGCTTATGCAACAAAGGAAAGCCATCAACAAATCAAAGCTTATGCATATGAAATTCAATAAGGTGGCTAGGTTTCATCCCAAGCAGAACTTGGTAGCATTAGTCACATGGTTCTGGCTTTATAGTCATGAAGGATATAGGAGTAAAGGTGTTCTGGAATTATCTACGAGGTTAACGAGAGCCACTGAGGCCAGATGTGTGGCAGGATGTCCCTGCTTAGAGGCCCAAAGAAACCACTGTGTGAAGCTAGAGCTTGGATTGTGTTGGAGACTCCAAAATGTTGGAGATGCCAGACTTGTGGTATATTGCCAAGGAGAGCTCCAGACAGGGAGTGGAACCAGCTGAAGGGAGAAAAGTGTGTTGCAGTTAGCAAATCTGGAAGGATGGAGCCATCTCAGCTCTTAGACATTCAATAGAGGGCTAGAGGGTTTGAAGTCTGCCCTGATGGGTTTTGTCTTGCTTTGAATCATTATTTCAGTATTCTCCCTTTTGGGATGGTAACGTATATTATGTGTCATTTTATTTTGAAAGTATGTAATTTGATTTTGAATTTTATAGGGAGTTACAATTAAAAGATTACCTTGAGTCTCAAAAGAGACTGGACTTTGTAAGAGTGTTGGGACTGAAAGATTATGGGGACTTTAGAAGTTAGACTAAAAAAGGCTTTGCATTATGATATGCCTACAAGCCTATGGGGCCTGGGGAGTGGAATGGGGTAGTTTGAATGAGAATAATCCCCACAGGTTTATACATTTGAATATTTGGACCCCAGTTGGTGAAAGTTTTTGGGAAAGATTAGATGTGGCTTTTTTGGAGGTGTGTTACTGGGTGTGTGTGTGTGTGTTGGTTTGAAAGAAAATGGCCCCCAAAGGGAGTGGGACTATTAGGAGGTGTGGCCTGGCTGGAGGAAGTATGTCACTGTGGAGGTGGGCTTTGAGGTCTCATATATGCTCAAGCTACACCTAGCATCTCAATTTACTTCCCGTTGCCTGCTGAATGTAGAACTCTCATCTACCTCTCCAGCATCATGTCTACATGCACACCACCATGTCCTACCATGATGATAATGGACTGGACGTCTGAAACTGTAAGCTGCCACCTCAATTAAATGTTTTCCTTTTATAAGAGTTGCCATGGTCATGGTGTCTCTTCAGAGCAATAGAAACCCTAACTAAAACAGGATGGCTTTGAGGTTTTAAAAGCCAAAGCCATTCCCAGTTAGTATGCTTTCTCTTTCTCCTACCTCTCCCTCTCTGTCTGTCACATATGTGCATGCAAGCGTGCACACACACACACACACATAGTTCAGATTAAGCTCTTAGCTGCTGTTCCAATGTCATGTCTGACAGCCTGCTGTCATGCTCCCTGCCATGATGGTCATGGACTCACTCTCTCAAACTGTAAGTTTCCATTAAGTACTTTTTATAAGTTGCCTTGGTCATGTTATCTCTTGACAGTGATAGAAAGATAACTAAGACACCTCTCCTTTGCTTTATCTTACACTGTTATCCTTTTGTCAAAACATTGAGCACCTTGTGTGCCTACAATGTGTTTCTATCTTTTACTTATCTCATTCCTTGACTACCATTCTTTCTCTACATTATATTTCTGCCCACTCCTCAGCCCTATTCTTCTATTTATCCTTCAGACTCTGAGGCTCTCATAATTCTTAGATTTCTATTTTTCAACCTCCACATTTCAAGTAACAATGAATGTCCAAACCAAATCGAAGAGTTGACTAGAGTATCTGCAGGTTTCCAACTTTTTGCTACTGCTGCGTCTCACTGATAACTCCTCTTCAGTTCTTCTTAGCAACTCTTCATCATGTTCTTGGTCTGTCCTTTTACATTCACTTTACTATCATTTAGATCTTCTCTGAGTTTCCTACTATTATTGAGGTAGATATTCTTCAAATCTTAGTCATTGCAATGGTCTGAATAAAAATGGCCCCCATAGGCTCATATATTTGACTGCTTAGTCACCAGGGAGTGGCACTATTTGAAAAGATTAAAAGGATTAGGAGGTGTGGCCTTGTTGGAAGAAGTGTGTCACTGGGGTGAGATCTGAGGTTTCAAAAAAGTCCATGTCAACTTATTTCTCTGCCTACAGATCAGTATGTAGGCCTCTCAGCTATTTCTCCAGGACCATGTCCTTGCTTGCCACCATGCTCCCGGCTCATGATGATTATGGACTAAACCTCTGAAACTGTAAGCAAGCCACCAATTAAATGCTTTGTGTCATTAGAATTGCCTTGGTCATGGTGTCTCTTTACAGAAACACAACAGTGACTAAGACAGTCATTTTCCCCAAAGCCACCTTTATTCTTCTTTCCAGACTAGATCTGGCAATTCTGTGATGGGATTTTACAGCATCCTGTCCTTTGACTTAATTACTTCAAATAATCTGCTTATAGTTTCTCTATCCGTTAGAACAGAGATCAATAAATGATGAGTCCTGGGTCAAATGTAGCCCACAATCTTTGTTTAAATAAAGTCCGACTAGAGCTCAAGCACACACGTTTATGTTTTATCTATTAATGATTTTTGGATTGTAGCATAGAGAGATCATATAGCCTGAGAAACCTAAAATAGTAATTATCTGTCCTTAATGGGAAGTTTGTTGACCTCTTCTGTAGACTTTAAGCCTCATAAAACTGGAATTATGTTTGTAATTTTTACTTTGGTCTTTTCAGCCTACAGAGTAATGCCTAGAACAAAAATACCTTTGACTGCTTACATTTAAATCTCAAGTTGTTGTTTTTTGTTTTTAGATCTATGTTTGTGTTTTGCCTGCATTTATGTATGTACATCACATGTATGCCTGGTACCACAGGGGCCAAAGGAGTGCATTACATATCCTGGAACTAGATAGAGGGTTGTGAGCCACCATGTGGGTGCTGAGAACTAAACCCTGGTCCTCTGCAAGATGAAGTGCTTAATTAGACACAACTCTCCAGCCCTTTAAATCTCAAGCTTTAACTCAACATATCACAGTGATACTTAGGGGATATGAATCATTCTGCATTTATAAAATACATTATAATCCCTTTTAATCCAGATAACTTGAGTATTCTAGTCTAAGGGAAGAAGCAGAATTATTCAAGTAATATACAAATAAGTAGACTATTACAACTAGAGATACATGCTATAGAAAAAATAAATAGCACAACAAAAGATCTAAAAAAGAATCATAATCAAACAGAGTTTGGAAAAGCTTCCCTAAGAAAATGATCTTTGAGATGAAACATTAAGAGTGAGTTAACAGGTTGGAAAAAAAATGAGGAAGAGCAAACTGGGTAACAGGAATATTACATGTAATTACCTGTTGGAGAAGGAATATGGCAAGTGTCAGTAATTGTTGTTCTTTTAAAAATAATAAACTAGGATATAAATTCTTTAAAATGTTATGGATTTCATTTTAAATACACAAAGGTTTCCAACCAAAACATTTCTCAGTGTGCTATTTATAACACTATAAAGTTTTAAACAGTCTGTTGTCCACCACCAGAAAATAGGTAGACTATCCTAGATCCTTATCACAGTCGATCCTACAAGTCATTAAAATAACTGTAGTAGTTTGAATAAAAATGTCCCCCCCCCCAAATGGCCCCCACAGGCTCATCTATGTGAATGCTTAGTCATCAGAGAGTAGAGCTGTTTGAGAATTAGAAGGATTAGCAGGTGTGGCCTTGCTAGAGGAAGTGAGTCACTAGGGTTAAGCTTTGAAGCTTTAAAAACCCATGAGGTCCAGTGTTTCTCTGCCTGCTGCCTGTGGACAAGGACATAGCTCTTAGCTACTTCACCAGCACCATGCCTGCCTGCCTGCCACTGTGCTCCCTGACATAATGATCATGGACTAATCTTCAAAAATTGTAAGCAATCCTGGAGGTTTCAAAGCCTTTTTTTTTTTTTTAAATAAAAGTAGCCTTGGCCATGGTGTCTCTTCACAGCAATAGAACTAAGACAATGTATATGAAAAGTTTTAATTGGCATGGGGAATTTTTGCTACACTGCAGAGTGAAAAAACTAGGACACTATTTCCACTATGTAATATATTCATAGAGAAAACTTCTAGAAATAATTAAGGCAAAATGTTAATCAGACTGTCTCTAGGAGGGATTGAATAATCCATACTTTATGGTTTTCCTTAATGTCTGTGCTATATACTTAAAGTATCAAAATTGAAAAAAAACACATTTAATTGAAAAATTAAAGAAATACAAGGGCCAATCCATATTTAGCCATCTAGGACAGTCTTTTCTGGTCTCTGGAATGAAGATATAACATGAGGATCAAATCTTAGGAGAGTTCAGTGTCAATAAAAAAAGGTTACTAGGGGACGTTCTCCTGGAATTTAAGATGTGAAAATAATGGTGTGATAAGAGCTTCAGGGCTAGGAAAACTGTCTTGGAATGTGTTGGTCCAAATAACACCATGTTTTGGATTATTTGTTTGTTAATTGTTTAAG
>CABHPH010000725.1:12209-37252 GCA_902168325.1 Peromyscus nudipes
AGTCAGGATGAAATGTAAATGAGTAGTTTGAAACCGAAGTTTGGCATTTGAGGTGATGACTGGGTCAAAGTTGTAAATTTGGTTGACAACTTGTAGAGAAGTTCTTTGGGAAAGCATCCAGCTGTCAACCCCATATTGGACCCCAAGGGGACTGAGAGGGGAGGTATGATTCTGGACCAGAGAAGAACAATGTTGTGGGATATCTGTTCACTGTGAAGATTTATTGCTGTGATTGGTGTAATAAAAAAGTTGAATGGCCAATAGCTAGCTAGGCAGGGGTCTTCGAGAACACTGGAAAGAAGGTGGAATTGCCAGCCAGACACAGAAGAAGCAGGATGGGCAGCATGGAGACACCAGGGAGACGCTGAAGAGGTCGGACATGCAGTATAGAGTAGAGGAAACCGAGCCATGTGACAGAATGTAGATTAATAGAAGCAGGCTAAGGTAAGTTATAAGAGTTAGTTTGGAACAAGCCTAAGCTAAGGCCAAGCTTTCATAACTAATAAGAAGTCTCCATGTCATTATTTGTGAGCTGGCTGTCCAAAGAAAAATTTGACTACAGAACAAGTTTTGGCGTTGAACAGACCAGCTGGAACCTTCCTTATGACATATCTTTGTTGTGTAAACTGCTGTAAATTTATTCATCTTCCTGAGCTGCCTGTCTATAAGGGGCAACTATACCAAATATTCTATACACCTTTCTGAGCTGCCTGTCTATAAAGGGCAATTACACCAAATATCCCATATAGCCTCCTGGGCTGCCTGTCTATGAGTGGTATTGATACCAGATATCCTATACACCTTCCTGAGCGGCCTGTCTATAAGGGACAATGATAGCAAATATCCTATACACCTTCCTGAGCTACCTGTCTATAAGAAGCAATGATACCAAATATCCTATAGCATTGTCTGAAGGTGTTGTCATGTTGATACGTGCGCAGCCTGGTTCCTGGTACAGAATAATTTCCCAAGCAAGCTATTATTCTCATTAAGGAAGATGCACAGAACTGTTGGGGGATGAGAATGGTGGAAGAGAAGAGATCAATATTTATTTACCTATTTAGTTAGTTTTCTCAACTTCCGGCAGATCTTTTGGCTGGTTCTGGGTCCTGTCTATCCCAGAAGTTATGAGTAACAGAGCAGTTCAGACACCATAACCTGAGAAAAATGGCTGAAGAAATAAAGTCTGAATCAAGGAAGATGAGGCTCAGTGAAGTGCGGTGGGGAGGGAACAGCCCTCAGTTTCCACACCTTTGAGGTGTTTCACATGGGGAGAGGAAGTGGCCTTGCTTTGTGTGGTTCTGAAGGTGGGAAGCAGAGGGGCAGCTCTGGTGGGGCTCTACTGGATTCCTGGAAGAATGTCCCCAAGCTTGGCCCAGAAAAACTGACAGGTATGCAACTTTGGGTCTTTAAAAAATGTGCACAGGTGAGAACACGTTTACATTTATAAAAAGGACTCTGGAATTCAACAATGTGGAGTGCTGGGAAATGTGGGGGAAAGAGAATGGATGGGGCAGAATGAGTTTCTAGTGCGGATCATCACGTGTTGTTTGACTTTTGAGCCAAGGAAACAAACTACATGTTCAAATATTAAACTGGATGGACGGGAAGCCAGCAAGCATGAAGGCAGGGGGCTGGCAGGCAGGAGGGTGGCTGGCAAGCATGCAAGCGGCAGGCAAGCCAGTACATTGGAGCCCTGAAGTCCACACACATGGTTCAGGTTGCCCAAGGGGCAGGGCTGGTGATGTGGGCATTGCCCCACTGCCCTGTCCAGAACTCAGGGCTCAGAAAGTCTCCAGATCCCATTTAAATTCGACTGCTGCCATCCTGAAATTATTACTCATTGTACACAAAGTGCATTTTCATTTTGAATTTGGTGCCATAGACAATGTAATAGGTCCTTCTTGGAGAAAAGGCGGATCTCATTCTCAGAGGTCATATTTCCTGACTGTGTGTAATAAACCCCTACTAGCTGTTTCTAATACCAAGGTCTACAGCTTGGATGAGCATGAGGCAGCTGGCCTGGGATGATCGTGCTTTGTGCCTGCTGCCCTAGGGTTCTTAGCTGTAAATGTTTAATGTTTAGATTGTAAATTCACCCTAAAGTTCTCTCTCTTGCCAGTATCCAGCTCCTTGTTCTGATGGTCAGGGGTGGGAACCCCATTCATTTGGGATGCTTGAAGATCCAGGTTGCTACCTGGGCTTTGTTTACTACACCAAAAATGTACATACACACACACACACACACACACACACACACACACACACACACACACACACACACACTCAGTCTGGCCTAGCTCCCTGGTAAGCTGATTATTTATAATGTGGTAGAAGATAGTTTTAAGATAAGGAAATGGAACTTGGGCCTGATTGAAACAATGTGCTTATCTCTGTCGCAGGAGGCAAGAGTGGCTGGTGAGAGAGAGATTACCCGGAATAGGTTTACTTGCTTCCTGGAGACCACCCCCATACCCCGCCTCATTTCCAAATGCGTTTAATATATGAGAGGTGATTTGAACCAGGCACAGTGAGTAGAGTGGAGGTGATTCACTAAGGCCAAGCTGATCCATGTGTTCTTCATAGATTTTTTTTTTTTTTTGCCAGACTTTCAAATTAGCAGACTTAGAATGGCCAAGTTGGCTGAGAGGCTGAAATGGAGATGGTTTTATAGAGTTAGCATAACCGCATTTCAGAGAGGGACAAGTCCAGAGAGGGGCAGGACTCTGGCAGGATAGAAGCATGACTCTGACTTTCCTACTCTTCCACTGTCTCTTGGGTTTCTTTTTCTGGAAGATTCTATTCCAGAACACTTGTTTGGGTTGTTTCCCTTCACACTCTTGTGACCCAGCGAAAGCCACTCTCCCATCCTCAGTGCCACCATATGCTTGTACTTGAGAGAAGGAATTCCTCTAGGGCCCGGCCTGTCGCTGGGTCCCCAGGGCTTGGACCAAAGCCATATAGGGGGAGGCAGTTGAGCAGGAAGCATTGCACTGGCACTGAACCACCACTCTTTCACTTCCTCAAAGATGAGGAGAAAGGACCTATCAGCAGAGGTGGAGCGACCTATCCCCTCTAAAGCCAACTCCTGTGTCTGAATGGACCCAGGGTGCCAATATTCTCACAAGAACCAATATAGCCAAGCCTGTTAGAGTAGAAAGAATCTTTGGAGTTCCTATCAGGTTGTTGCCTCTTCTGGAATGCTCCCTCCCAAGTACTCCTTTTGTTTTGTTCTCAAAGCACCCTTCCACCCCAATTCTTGCTTTCTTATTATTTGAATGAATATTTATTGACCACCTTCTAGAAATTGTGTTCTGTGCTATGCACAAGTCCTTTGGTAGCAGTTGAGAGAACAAGTTCACAGCCTGAGGAGGAGAGTCTGATGGAAGAGATGAGTAAGCAGATATGAGAAGGTGAAATTGGAAGGGAGCCCTGGGAATACAAAGGATGCCCTCCTCAAACCAGGATTCCCAGAGAAGTGAGATATTGGAAGGTGAGTCTGGTGTCTATGAATTGGAAAAATAAATGTGCCTGACCCTCAGGCATGTGAATACTTGTTGCCATTTCTTATTTTATTATCTTGCTACTGTGCCAGCTAAAAAGCTTTGTGAAGATTTTAAGACTCTTTCATCTTAGCTGGGTGATGGTGGTACACGTCTTTAATCCCAGCACTCAGGAGGCAGAAGCAGGCGGATCTCTGTGAGTTTCAGGCCAGTTTGGTCTACAGAGCTAGTTCCAGACAGCCAGAACTGTTACACAGAAGAACTCTGTCTTTAAAAACCAAAACTAAATGCGAAAAACAAAAACAAACAAACACAAACAAACAAAAAACCTCATTCGTCTTTTTACATACCCATAGCTCATCTCCCATACCCAGAATTCAACACTTCTTTGTTAAATGAAACAGTCAATCATAGCCCAGATGTAGTGCAAAACAAAGCATCCACTCTGCTAGCACAGACTTCACAGGGTTATGTGACTGATACAGAGAATTAAGAGACCTCCCACAGCCCCCTGCCAGACAGTAGGATGGCTGGGACCATTCTCTCACCCAGCCTCAATCATCAGTTAACATTGCAGCAAGATTGAACACTAATTTTGCAGACATTAAAATTAAAAAAAAAAGCTATTAGAAATCTCTTCCCAAATGTTGTGCTCATGTTGCTAATTCTGTTTTAATATTAACTACCTCATTTGGAAATTACATTTCAATAATGAAAAGGTTATCTCTACTGTAAGATAAATAATGAGAAAGACTCACTGGCTTCGACTTGATCGTTTGAGTTTCTGCCATTGGAGCTGTGGTCTCAATTACGACCCAACAAACTGATTAAATATCAGCCAAGCATGAACAATAGCTTCCAGCTCAGATCCTCCCTCCCCACCTCATCCCTGAAAGCATTTGAACCTTAGAATATAAATGGGAATTTTCCTCACATTAAAAGAAAACAACAAAAAAAAAACAGTAACAAAACCCCTTGTGTTTGGGACCCTGCTGCCTAATGTCACTGACATTGTCACCAACAATGTTCAGATTGCTTGCGTGGGCCTTTTTCTTCTCTGAAATCAAAGATCTAACAAGCAAATACATAAAGGTTAAATAACAAAACAAGACAAAATTTGGTCGATCAAGATGGTTCAGTGGGTAAAGGTGCTTGCTGCCAAGCCCCACAACCTGAGTTCAATCCCTGGGACCCACATGGTAGAGAGACATGGTAGACAACTTCAAGTTGTCCTCTGAGCTCCATATGTATACTACGACACATGCAGCCCATCCACAAAGCATTAAAGAATGTTAAAAATAATCTTAATGGAGGAGTGGCTAGACAGATGGCTTAGCAGCTTTGAGTACTCACTGCTCTTCCAAGGGATTCAGGTAGAGTCCTAGCACCCACCTGGTGGCTCCATCACTTGTAATGCCAGTTCCAGGAGATTGGACACTCTTTTGGCCTTCAAGGGCTTGGGGTATGCATGTGGTGTAAAGGCATATACGTAGGCAATATCTATACACATAAAATAAAAAACAATTTAAAAACGAAAAAGTATTTTAAAAGATCTAAGAAGAAAGTGATTGCTGTGCAATGTCATTCTACATGCTGTCAATATATGTTGTTTTGATTGGTTGATAAATAAAACACTGATTGGCCAGTAGCCAGGCAGGAAATATAGGCGGGGTGAGCAGATGAGGAGAATTCTGGGAAGAGGAAGGGCTGAGTCAGGAGTCACCAGCCAGACACAGAGGAAGCAAGATGGCAAGGCAGAACTGAGAAAAGGTACCAAGCCACATGGCTAAACATAGATAAGAATTATGGGTTAATTTAAGTGTAAGAGCTAGTCAATAATAAGCCTGAGCTAATGGCCATACAATTCGAAATTAATATAAACCTCTGTGTGTTTATTTGGGTCTGAGTGACTGCAGACTGGGTGGGACACAGGAAAACTTCCAACTACAAGTGACTCTTAGTTATGCTCAGGAATTTCTGGATCAGTGACCTCTCTTCCCTGTTCACCTGCTTAGTTTAGCTCCACCAACATCCCTGGGTACCTACGCTACGCCAAGACCCCCAAGATCACTCCACAGGGGAAGAAAACCTGCCACTGCTGAGCCCAGGCCTGCTCCTTGGAGTTCCTGTGATACTCTTACAAGTGTGTAACAACCTTATAGGTGGTGCAGTGTTACTGTACAAAGTGCCTCCAGGATAGTCTATGTCTTTTTCATCATCACATCCTGTTACACCAACCCGGAGCTTGGTGCCCAACACACACTCACCCGTTGTTGGATGAACATTAACAAATTACCTGAAATTTTATATACCTGTTTTTCCTTACTCCTCAGAGGAATCTGGGTAGCTTTTCCTTCTACATAGCCCTCATCCCCCTAAACTTCTGCATTTTCAAGTCTGCTCCCAAGAACACAAGCTTCTGAAGACAGAGGCCTTTATGATCTCCTCCTGGGTCCAGGCAGCTTCTGTTGAGGAAATGGTCATGCCTCCTGCAGCTGTTCCTCTTCTATACAAGACTGATGAAGAGATGCCTCGGGTTCACAGAGCTTCTGAGGACAAGGTAAACACTACTGGAGGAAGGATGTGAGGCAGGGATAGGAAGAGAGCTGACAGTACACATGCACTTGATTCTCACCCCTGACAAAGGAAGGAGCTGTCGTATTTACATAGTAATATCAGCCGGTCATTGGTTAATGGCAGCTCCCATGGTGTGTGTAGCAGAGTAAATGATTGGGGATGAGGGAAAATTGAGACAGAATTGGGGCTGGCTGCATTGCCATCCTTAGAGGGTATGAATTGGATACCTACTCACAACTTTAGATGAACTCTGACCGTATGATGACATGGAAAACCCCAAAACATCCAAAGGGGGAAGTGCAGGCTTTGAACCATGATGGTGCACCTGGATATTAGGACATGAGAGGTTCTCTAAGCTGCTTACCATATTCTAGTATGCCATAGCCACATGTATCCTATTGGCTTAATTTTTTTTTAAATTACATTTATTTGTGTCTGGCTATCTCTCTGCTTACCATGGGGGCGTGTATGCTGTTGAGAGAACAACTTGCAGAAGTCACGTCTCTCCTCCTGCCATGTGGGTCCTGGGGCACAATTGCGGTTCATGAGGTTTGGAGGTAAGCAGCTTTGCTCACTGAGCCATCTGGCCAGCCTCCTACCGGCTTTGATGGTATAGACTTTTTCCAAAGGAAAATTCCTGTGTCTTTGGGTTGAGCAAGTGCAAGATCGTGCGAGAAGTATGAGAGTGGGCGGAGAAACACAGCCGGTTTGGCTCAATCATTCTTACATGAAAGCAAGTTTGCAGAGAGACCAAGGATGTCTTGAGGGGTAAGATAACCCAGAGATGCGGTGGCAGACAGGCAAAAACACTAATAGGAAGTGCCAGGGAGCCCCAGTCACAGTGCTGACTTTCACCAATTAGCTGACATTTCACCAGCCACCTATTTGGGGCCAGGCATGATGTCATCCTCACATGAATGTATCTCAGGGAATCTCACAGCCACCCTGGAAGACATCGTAAAAACATGATTTTGCCTGTGGAGTGACTGAAGCTCCCAAACTTCCACAGTAAACTGCAAATCAAGGCGGGAATGCGAGTCTGTTACTCATGGTGTGACCCTATGGTGCCCTGCTATGTAGCTGTTCCTTCACAGCCCTTCAAAGGATGTGCTACTGGGCTCCGCTAGGCCGTAAACATCCCCTGCAAAGGATCTTTGTGCTGATTGGTGATTAAAGCAAACAAGATAATCAGTTCCAGGACCGGAGGGAGAGCAGCTCTCACCCTCATGCATGCCTCTATTCACAGGACCCTGGAAACCTTTCAACATGGCAGTGGCTGCGGCAATTACCCCTTAGACTGCAGAATAAAGGGGTCCTGTCTGGAAATGCAATTATTTCAGAATAAAAGGTTTGAGAAAGGCATATGCAACAAAAGGAAGTGTTTTGGTTTTCTGAAAGTGATATTCCCAGTGAGGGCAATGACTAGCTTTGATCATGCTCTATAAAGCTTTGTAAAAAAAAAAAAAAATGACAGGGATGATGAAGACAACCAAGAGGGCAGTGATGATGCACATATTAAGAGGATGATGAAGATAATGGTAGGGATGATGAGGAGGGTGGGAACAATGAACATTCCCTAAGCACTAAAGGCCCCAATTGTTACGGGCACTTCAGACATACTCTGTGGTTATCACAGTACCTGCAATGGGGATGCACATCTCTATATAACACACAGGAAACTAAAATTCAGAGAAATGAAGTCACAACCCAAAGCATGCACCCATAACCACTAACCCAACAAACCCCCTTTATTTATTCTTCCATTTGCTCATTTACTTTGAAAAATCCATTCATTTATTCAGCAAACACCAGTCTCGGGTCTACCTACTGCAGCTACTAGACCCTTCTAATTTCCATGTGTCAAGAATATGCCTCTATCCTCACATTAGGGATAAATGGAAATGAGTGTGAATTACATTCAAATCAAGATTTATCACAATGAATGGTCTACAACTAGTGTAAAAAGAACCATTAATGATTTTTCAGCTCCTATAAGCTAATGCCAATTATCTGCTTCGCTCTTAATTAATGTGGCAATAAAAAGCTACTCAGTAATTGGTTGAGAAAGAGAGGGGCTGCCTTGCATCTCACTGATGTCTGTGCCCTAGGTGGCAGGCCAGCTGAGCAGGGTTGGTGGATTCCAGGAGGAGTGCTTAAGGCTCACAGAGCCGGGCTAGCATCTGGGGGCAAACGTGAGTGGAGATTTTAGACAGCACAGGGTCTTGTTCTCTGACACTGCTGAGAGCCATTGCTAGGTGTCTTGTACGACACAACAGAAGGAACATTAGACACTGTTAGAAGAACTGTGCAGTTCTCAGGTCATTCAGTTAGTAACTGAAAAAAAAGCATTTGACCATACGTGTCTGTGAGCTTTGGAAGTTTACGTAAGAGTTGCCGTAGAGACACTTCTCCACTCATTCTGTAGTGAGAAGGACAGACGCAATGGACTTTGATAATGATGTCAGTGCAAGGCTGATTGCCAGGGCATCTGGATTGTAGGTCCACGTCTATCTCTGACTTAGACTATTCACCTGCCTGGAATGTATTTGTTCTTGATGCCTTGGGGCCCACTATGATTGGAATATGTCCCCCCAAATTCACGCGTTAGAAACAAAACATACTTCCTAATGCAACAGTGTTAGGAGGTGGGACCTTTTGGGAGGTGTTTAGGTTACAAAGACTCCTATCTCATGAGTAGATAAATGCATTATAACCGCTTGGCAGAGGAGGTGTGGCTCTTTGGGCCTTGCTGCTTTCTGCTGGGTTGGAATTCACATGGCTCTCCTTGTCCAGAGGTCATAGTGTTCAAGGTGCCACCTAGGAAGCAGATGGCAACAGAAGCAGACAAGGCAGAATCTTCACCTCCAGAGGGAAGGGGCTGCTTGGTTTGATGCCCCAGGTCCCTTCAGCCTCCCCTGACTGTCTTTTTCCATTCTAGTCTTAGTTGCTCATGTACTATTTAAGTCATCTGATCATAAAACAAGGCAGAGGAAGCATATATCAAACTTACCAATCTATGCATCTTAAATGTAAGCCCTCATAGTATCCTAAAGCTGTGCATATCCAAGAAAACACACCTTTGTAGTCAACAAGTAACCTAATGGGAAAGTTGTACCCAGTCTGGAGAAAACTGAATTATATCCTGAAATGAGAATGTTGTGGTTCCTTGCCTAGATCATCTGTGCACATTTCCCCCTCAGTGAGGAGGCAAGAATGGGAGGGCGGGAATCCCATTTTCTACTCCGTTTGCATTTCCCATAGGCCCTGCACAGCCTTGGCATAGAAAGAGATCGGTAAGGTTCACCACCTGAATCACTGTAAAAGTGACGGCATCTCTCCTCAGAGGTCATAGTGGGCGGAGCCAAGACTGCCACCTGCATATTCCACAGGAGGAAACTGGGGCGCAGAGAATCCAGAAGGCCTGGCCAATGGCTGCACATTACATAGCAGCGGGGGTGGGGCTTGTACCAGGTCTTCAGACACCTGGACCAGGGTTCATTCCACCATCCACTGATGGAGAGATTGGTTCCTCCTTCAGGAGAAAGAGAAAGGTGTTAGGAACTGCCTCTTCTGAAGAACGGCAGTGTGCTCTGGGAAGACCCGCCATAGTCAGCACTGGGGTGCTGCGGATCCTTTGAGAAGCCTGGAGGATGCTGGGTAAGGAAAGTGAGGGCAGACCCTGGTATTTTCCCACTTGAAACAGCTCCCTGTTGTTGCCATAAAAGCTTGGTTATTTTGTCCCCAACATTAGGCAGTAAACTCCCTCAGGCAAGGTCTAGGTCAAATTCATGTGCATTTCCCTACTTCCAGCATCAAGAGAGATTTGGCATAACACTGGAATCTAGGAAAGAATGGTTAAATCTATCAATGTGGGACATCTACATGCTTTCAAATACTAGGTGTGACCTCATAGACCCTCGGAGCAGCAATGTGCCTTGTAACAGATATCAGTGATAAACATATTTTGTAAACTATTCTGTAGGGCAAGAATTATCTCTTACTTTCAAGATTTATTTAAATGTGTGTGTGCGTGTTTGTGTGTGTGGGCACACGTGTGTGCATGCATGCATGTGTGCATGCACCTGTGTATATAGATGCCTATGGAGGGCAGAAGAAAAGGAATTAGGTCCCCTGTAGCTGAAGTTAGAGGTGGGTGTAAGCCACAAGATGTGGGTACTGGGAACCAAACTTGGGTCCTCTTCAAGAGCAGCAAGTGCTCCTAACCACTTAGCTGTCTGTCTGACCACTACCATTTCAATTTAGGAGACGGTGTAAGATTCATTTACCGAACTGTGTCGAGTCTGTTGCTGGTGGTAGCTCATCCAATTCTTGGCAACGGTGGGTACTCTGTGATGGGTCCTATTATTATGCATACCCCTTAGATGAAGCCTAGGGTTTTATGGGTAGAAACCTTATTTAAAGCCCAACTGGTCCGGCTCCCCAGTCTGAGCAGTTCTAGCCAGAGTTGGATGCCCTAATGAGGTGCTTGTCACACTGACAACTGAATGGAAGGTAATTGGGACTCTTACAGGAGCAGCGTAAACAAGCCCAACCTCTGGGTGTGAGTTGCATGGCTGGTTTCTGATTGCATACATGCGTGCTGAGAGTGGAGGGGGAGGGAGGGAGGGGAGACAGACAGAGAGAGAGAGAGAGAGAGAGAGAGAGAGAGAGAGAGAGAGAGAGAGAATCTGATCCCATTTGGGGATCAACTCTTAAATATTCCTAGATGCTGCAGATCTCTGTTTCCTCTGCTGTAAAGTGGGACAACAGTCTTAGTAGCGATCTCAGCATGTCTGAGCCAAATACAGAACAGTACCTGCCAGGTATGAACTGGAAGGCAAGTGTCCTCATGCCAAGAAGAACCACAGGTAGTATATTTGATTGTGTGTGTGTGTGTGTGTGTGTGTGTGAGAGAGAGAGAGAGAGAGAGAGAGAGAGAGTCAATGGAAATGGGCTGTCCAACCTGGCACTGTTAGGACAGGGAGGAAGAAGAGCAAGTGTTGGCAGTCGGAATTCAGGGCATGGGAGAGCAGTCAGCAGCTAGGAGAGAAAGCTCATCATCCAAGGAGCCGAGTGGGAAGGTTTGCAGAGAACACCACCAACCCAGCATGCAAAGCTGCTTTCTACCATCAAGGTGTGGAAAGGGCTTTGAACAGCTGGGCATCTCCCGTCCCTCCCCAGTGGACCAGAACAAGAGCCCAGTGGTACTAGAGAGCCCTCTTCACACTTTTTCGAGTGCCTCTTTGGAGTCGAGCCCTGTGGGGGGACTTTCTATGAATTAGTTCATGGGATCACAACAGAATTAAGAATGGAAAGGATTGTTATTCCAGTTTTATAGGGAAGGGACTCAAGGACTTCCTGTCAGGCTGAGTGAAAAGCTGGGTAGTCAGTCTGGTTCCCCAAGCCTCACAGAATGGCTTCCATGGTAAAATGAGTCAGGGTGATTGTACAGTGGAAAGGACAGGCTGCTAGGAGTCCCACAGAAGAGCAAAGTCCACATAATCTCTTGGGAATAAACAATCCTATGTGAAAAAAGGAATCCCATGATGATTATGGAAACTTTCTGTATAAGACTGTGTGCACGGAGCAGGGGCTCAGTGAAACCAGTGACCAATATTCTGGCTTTTCTGATACTTCACATTGAGGTCTCCTTCTCAATGTGATTTTTCTTAAAGATTTATTTTTATTTATTTATTTTAAAAATTGTGTGTGTGTGTGTGTGTGTGTGTGTGCGCGCGCGCGCGCGCACATGTGAGCACACCCAGTAGCTATGGTGAGCAGGATACATGCACATGAGACATTTGATGCCCTGGAGATGGAGTTAGTAACAGGTAGCTGTAGTTGCCTGATGTGGGTGCTGGTAACCACTTTCAGGTCCTCTGAAAAAACCTAGTATGCTCTCTAAACTGCTGAGCCATGTCTCCAGCCACCAGCGTTACTTTCTAAAAGACTCTAATGCATAAACAGGAAGAAGAGTAAAGCCTTGTTCCTAGCAGATGCTCCCACAAAAGCCCCCTCTGTGAAATGGGAGAGGATACAAGATGAGTGAGGAGGCAGAGAAGGGGAAAATGTGGACTTTGGCCCAGAGATTTGAACTTGGAATTTTCTAGACCTAAATAAGAGTCTTGCGAAATTCAAGAGGAGAGGTTAGAACAGAAAATGCTCCTAAGAGTGGGTTTGTGGTTTGTGGTTTTCCTCCACAAACCGCAGAAGGCCAGCAATTCTCCCCAAATTAAGAAAAGGCCAAAGATTCCTGTATTCTCCGAGTTTCTGATCTAGCAGCGACTTGGTGATCACAAGCTCCAATTCTCATTTTCATATCCAGCTGCAGCCAAGATCAGGAGAGAAGGACTCTCCCTGGATCACACAGCTATTTTGCAATAGACCCAGAATCAGAGACTCCTCTGATCAAAGGTAGTTTTGGAAGAAGGCCATGTGAGTGAAGCGGCCATAGTACCTGGGTCCTACCTGGCCACCCAGATCACCCATGGCACCATTCTGGAGACTGGCATTCTCAGCTGCATCTTCTTTCCTGAGTGCTGAAGGTAGGTACAGTTTATCACTCTCTTTCCTTAACTCTCTTCCACTCATTTCTTCTTACACCCAGACCTGTCACTGCCGTGGTCATTTCTCTGATCTTCGAATCTAGCCAGCTCCAAGATTTCCATGGGTCATGGAGAACCCACTTCCTGCAGGCATCATCATCTGAGAAGTGTTTACTGAATTTGTCATGGCTTCAGCATCCTTAGGTCTAGCAACAAGAGCCACGTACATGTTAGGTATATGCTAATGATTGAGACTCACTTCAGCCCCACAGTCCCACAGCACAGGTACCGCTAGCTCCTTCTGTAGATTGATGAGGCTCACGTGGGTTCACTACTAGAAAGGTTATGCAGTTATCATAGGAAATGCCTTAATTTGATCTTGAGAAGTAAAACACTGTCTTTAGTGGGCAAAAGTTGGTCAAGGCCCGACTACATGTATTTGATCCCAGCTCTGCCACTACTTGGCTATGTGACCCTGCACAAGGTCTTAATTTTCCTCTGTCTCAGTTTTTGTTTTTAATGGGGTGGTAGTAAAGATTTACGGCAAAGTAAATGTATAGCATTTAAGACATAATGAAAGAGCAATTAATATTAGTTGTTGCTCTTGGTATTACTAGCATATGCCAACTTATCTAGGTCTCCAGACTCCAGACTTTGAACTATCTGTCCCTCGAGCTTGTCTGAAGTATTCTAGCCTTTGGTTCTCTGGGAAACGGAATGTGAGGTGGCCGTTCTCCTGAGGGAGGTTTCCCATACTTAGGAACACCCCTGAAAGGACAGAGGGGGCCAGCTTGGGCAGGGGAGAACTTGAGGTGGAGAGCATACTGCAGCCAGTGTCATGGAGAGCTCTGGAGCTGAGCCGGTCTTTAGAAGTCATCTTGCACTCAACTACTGTCAGTGAGAGTGTTGCACAGGTCCGAGGTGCACCCCAATTTCTGCTCGTGCGCCTTCACTCTCTGCTAGGGTTACAAATACTAGAGCCAGCCTCTGCCTGCAAGGAGCTCAAAGCTAACACACAAGGCATCTTCCAGAGCTGCTGTGTTCCCTCTTGGCCTCCCTTCCACAGCCTGGTCTGCTGCTTTCATGTGTGCTTTCTGGGACCAGGCAACACATGCTCGGAGCATTTAACAGATGGGTTTCTCTTGTGTCTGCCGCCTCCCCCACCTCCAATCGTTTGCTTTCTGTCCAAGGGCACTGGATCACAGGCTTAGGCTCCCCTTTGTCCGTGTTCTCTACTTACTGCATCATTAAATTGTTCTCAGCCAGGTACAGCAACCTATTTCATGTTAGATGTTTGGCTGTCTTGGAAACCCAAGAGCCCCTGGGGGAACTGAAGGCCCAAGAGGACAGAGTGATTTAGAACTCCTCAAAACCAGGCCCCCACATTTCTCAGTTCTATTCCTAGAGGGGCTTTTGCAGTTGGAATCTTAATTCCGAAAGTTACCTTCGAAGTTGGAGGGCAAAAGAAAGCAGGGAGAGTGTAAAATGTGACGAGGGTGATTTGGTATTTGTAACAAGTAGCTCTCTCTATCCATGTGGGCTCTTTTCCAGGAAGCCCTATTAATAATACTATTCACTGTGGAAATGGCTTTCATTGTGAGAAATCCCCAAGTCCTTTATGGGGAGAAATCATATCACCCAACAATGAACTTGATCTGCTGAGCATAGTAAGTTAACAGCTGTTAAACAGCTATATATCTCTAGCTAAGGGAAAGGGCCTCAGAACAATTTAGGGAAAGACACCAGCCACCACACTCCTTCTTTAACAGGACAATCAGCATCCCCCACCATGGTAAAGAGCAAGACTGTGCCTACTCAAATGGATGGAACTAGAACAAATCATCCTGAGTGAGGTAACTCAGACCTGGAAAGACAAACATGGTATGTACTCACTCAGAAGCGGATGTGAGTCGTTAAGTAAAGGGTAACTATGCTACAATCCATAGCCCCAGAGAGACTAGACAGCAAGGAAGACCCAAAGTGGGGAGCATGGATTTCCCTGGAAGGGGAAATAGAAGAGATCTCCTGGGTAGACTGGAGGTGGGTGGGGATGGGAACATGAAGGGTTGGGTTGAGGGATGAATGGAGGAGGAGCGTAATGAAAGAGATGTCTTGATGGGGGGGACATTTTGGGGTCAGGTAGAAATCCGATGTAAGGGAGACTCCCACAAATCTATAAGGGTGACTCCAGCTAAGACTCCTAGCAATAGTGACTGGGTAGACTGAACTGGCCTTTCCCTGTCATCAGAGTGGTAACTACCCCAGTTGTCATCAGAGAGCCTCATCCGGTAACTGATGGAGATAAATGCAGAGATCCACAGCCAAGCACTGGGCCGAGCCTGGGGCGTCCTGTTGAGCAGAGGAAGGAAGGACTATACGAGCCAGGGGCCAAGGTCATCCCAAGGGAAGCCACAAAAACAACTGGCCTGCTCATGGAAGCTCACAGACTAAGGATCCAAGGCTAGGAAGCCTGCCTGGGACAGGGCTAGGCCCTCCGCGCATGCGTGCTGGTTGTGTGGGGCTCCTGGCAGTGGGAGCTGGGCCTGGCCCTGGCGCTTTGGCTGGCTTTTGGGAACCTGTTCCTAATGCTGGGTTGCCTTGCCCAGTCTTCATACAAGGAGAGGAACTTAGTCCTCCCTCAACTTGATAGGCCGTGCTTTGTTGGCACCCATGGGAGGCCTTCCCCTTTCTGAACAGAGATGACGGAGGGCTGTATTGTGGAGGGGGGAAGGCAGAGGGGAGGTGGAAGGAGGGAATAGGAAGAGAGAGGAAGCTGCAGTCCAGATATAAAATAAGTGAAAAAATTTAATTAATAATAATAATAATAATAATAATAATAATAATAATAATAAAGAGTGTGTTTATTTGGCATTCAGACAATCAGAAGAGAGACAGGGGAGCCGGGACAGTCACTAGGGGGCAGAGCTGGAATATGGCAAACACCTCATGGGCCAGGTACTGTGCTAAGCTATTTGCAAAAGATCAATTAACTCCTCACACCTATGGGATTTGGAACCTTTGTATTCCTGTTTCATATGACAGGAAACAATATCAGAGAAGTGAAAAGACCTTCCCAGGTTTACCTGGAGAGAAAGGGGAGCCCAGGTTGGGCTTCCAACTTCTCACTCAGAATCAGAAAAAAAAAATCTCAGAAATCGCTCCATTCCCTTCCTTGAATTGACTCTCCAGAGGGACTGTGCCTCATCCAAAAAGTGAAAGAAATGGTTGTTTCATCTGAACATGCCAACCAGTCAAACTTGGCACGTCTTTTCCCTCCAGCAGGGGGGAGGCAGGATCACACACAGGGTATCCAGGGCATCTGGCCACTGGTCCTGGGCTATCAGCTCTTGCTCCTCCACTGCTGGGAGTTTTTCATAGAAACACATGGAACAGAGGGAGCCAGGTCTAGGCCCCGTGGCAGATGACTGATGGGCCTCATATCCTACCATCCCCAGGAAGGGCCGATCCTCCTTACTTATCATTCAGCCCAGCTAACTTGTCAAACCACTTCAGCAGATCTCTTAAACAGCCATTCTTTCACCAAGAAAAGCCAGGGTGGCAGGCACATGATCGAGAGCTAGCACCCCTGAGAAGCTGCTCATTGGCCCTGGGAAAAGGCCCTGATGGATATGGATGGGGGTAAAGGATGGAGAAAGCCAGAGGGACATAAGAGAAAGGCCAAAACAGGAAGGAGGCAGACAGAAAGGAGGAGGAAGGCAGGGGTTGGGGAGAGAGAGGAGACAGGAAGGCTGGTGAAGGCACATTTATGTACGTGATGGATGATGTGATGAAAACTCCCTCTCCCCCACAAGGCCTTGCCTGGGTTTGCTCACTTTTACATCCACAGCACCCAGCCTAGTGGCTGAGATGAGGGAAGGGGTGCTTTAAGTATTTATCAAGTGAGATTAGAAATACAGAGAAACAATAGGATATCAGTCTTGGCACCGAAGAGGAATACAGCAAATGCTTAGTTAATAAATACCTCCTTAAGGTCAGGAAGTAGCTATGGGCAGGGGAGTCCAAGAGACCTTGTTTTCAGGCCTGGGGTCTAGCAGATCCCACAGGAAAAGAAGGACTGAGGAAAAATGGCCAGTGGTCAAATGCTGCCCTCAAGCAGCTGGGCCCAGGCCAGGGTGGGCAGCCATAGGGACAGACACCTCTTCATGAGGACCCAGAAGCTGGCAGCATGGCCACAGTCTTGAAATAGTGGAAGAGGAGGGTAGACGAGGGCAGGGTGAGAACGCACTGTTGCTCTCTTAGAATCCAGCACCAATCCAGACATGCAATGGGTCCATAAAGAAGTATGCTGAGTGCTGAATGAGAACAGAATTGAAGGATGAGAAGGTCAAGGCCGGAGATTAGAAGCAGTATCCGTGGAGGAACAGTGTGACATGTGAGGTGGACACAGAAGTTAAAAGGGCCCTGACTTCAAACTTGGGGTCTCTGGGCACAGTGCATGAATCTTATTTCTACTCACACACTGAGACATCTGGTTCTCAAAAGGTGCCCATTTTCTTCCTCAGGGGATACTTGGGCATGTTTGGAGACATATTTGGCTGTGACAACTCAGGGAAGGTGCTAGGGTCCAGCCGGGGACTGCAGCTAACGTGCTACAACACGGGGCAAACTCTACAGCAAGGGGTTAGCTGTTAAACATCAGGGCGTTCTGTAACTCCCTGGGACAAGGGCTCACTGTCTCTGACTCTCAGGCCTCACTGAGAAGTGCTTTAGTCATTATAATTAAGGTAACTGGTGTTGCTAAAGATCCACTGAGCATCAATATGTGAAAGCTGATAGCTGCCCTCTTATCTTCCTTCTTTAAAGCAAATGGATAGTAGTTTGCACTCAGAGACACAAGCCCGTTCCCTTCATCCATAGGCCTGAGGTTACACTGGCCACCACAGTGACACTCCAGAGCGTTTTCTTACTAGGTGCTCTCCATTAGATTTCTGGAATTTACAACCTTGGACCATCGACACGGAAGGAGCACTACTTTGCCTAACAAGTAAAGAAGCAGATGTCCAAGAGAGCAGTGATGTAGCCAGGGTTGTTGGTTATTTTACGGTGCTGCCCCTCGTGGCTGGTCGCCGTCCGCGGCGGCCATGCCAGCAGAGGAGCGTGCTGATTAAAAGAATCATAGCCATGGTTACCTTTTTAGAGCTTTATTGGGAGAGAATGGGGGGGAGAGAGAGAAAGAGAGAGAGGGAGAGAGAGACAGAGACAGAGACAGAGAGAGACAGAAGGGGGGAGGGAGAGAGGGGGCCCGATGGGAGGAAGGATCGGAAAAGAGGGGAACAGAGTGCCCACCTGCTTTTTAGGCTGGGATGCCGTCGAAGGCTGATGACGTAATATTAAGGACCAAATCCTTACAAGGGTTCCGGGGCATGTGAGTGGCAGACAAGGCCTAGAATCAAGGCCTCTGCATGGCCAGCCTTGAGTTTCTTTCTATGAGAAAGAGTCTCTGGGAACTTAGTTCCCGACAGTGCCTATTTCAGTGAGAAGGTGTGAGATCACAGGTGGTCTGCTGTAAGCCTTGTAATCATTCAGATAACCACGTTCAGCTCACCCCAGACCCACTGTTGATGAGAGCTCAAGAGCTCAAGATGAAGTTCTCTTTGGAGTCTGGGGTTGAGCAATCTGCTTGTGTTGCTAAAAGACTTTCTTAACCATTCATGGGGGGCCTGAAAGAGTCAAAGACCGAGACTTCTGTGTAACAGCCAGGGTGTGTCTCCTTTACTTCCCCAAGGAAAGGTAGTGCTGGGTAGTGAAAGAATTGGGACAAGCCACACATGGTGGCCTATGCCTGTAATCCCAGCAATATGGAAACACAGGCAGGAAGGTCAGGAGTTCAAAGCCATCCTATGTTACATAGCGAGTTTGAGGCTAGCGCAGGATATACAAGACTCTACCTTGCGATATAGACTAGACACTTCTCAACTCTCATTAGAGAAGATTCTCCTTGTAATAGATGGCAATTAAAGCAGAGACCCTCAACTGGTCAATGGGAAGAGAATAAGATACTATGGAGTGCCCAGCCCTAAATGAGACATACACATCATACCCCTCCCCCGATGACAGAAGGATCTTTGAGGAAGAGGGGATGGAAAAATACTAAGAGCAGAGGTAGTAGATGACATCAAGGAAATTGTGTTTTCCAGACACAGCAGGGCAGGTGCACAGAAGAACTCACGACAATTGTGAGCCCACTCAAGACCTACACAAGTTCCAGTCAGACAAAATCCCAGAGATGAGTGGGGAGAGAGAACATGAGGTCCCACCACTTGCTGAGGAGCTAGTGCATTGGAGAGCCTCTGGGAGAAGGAGAGTCAGTTTTCTTCAGTGATATGACCCCTGTGGATAGCACACATGCCAGGGCAGGCCTTCCTCCCGAGACTAGCTAGGCAACACAGATTGGACTTGATGGGAAAAGAAAAGAAAGAAAGGAAAAGAAGAGAAGAGAAGAGAAGAGAAAAGAAAAGAAAAGAAGAGAAGAGAAGAGAAAAGAAAAGAAAAGAAACCTTTTCTGGGTGGGAATAGATGGTGTAGAGGTTAGGAGAAGAACCTTGAGAGGGAGATAGGTTCAAAATACATTGTATAAAATTCTTAAAGAATTAATTAAAATATTGTTAAAAATAAATAAAAAGCACTGCAAATAGGCACTGGTATTTCTTCACCTTCCTCGGGCCTTGGAGACTTACTTTGATGATTAAAAAGCTGCTCTTCACTTGCCCAGGGAAACATATCAGTGGCTGACTCATTTTAAGTGAAAATGAAGATCACAGACTTGTCCTGAGAGATGGGGTCACTTAACAAACCACAGAGCAGTGAAATTGTCCCTCTCCACCCACCTACTCATCTCTGAGTGCTCTGCACCTGCATCCCTGACCCCAGAAGGCATGTCTCATCTTCTCCTAAGAGTCAAATTTGCACTACCTCATGACTCTTATGGATACGTAGACAGCACCTGATATATTATGGGTGAGACCCCACCAGATTCTAAGATCTGTTCTGAGGTCTTGGCATGAGGATGGATGGAGAGTGGTACTCACTAAACATTTGTTGACAGGCCAAAGCTGGCTGTGTTGGTGAAGTGTTTGCTGTACAAGAATGAAGACCTGAGTTCAGATCTCCAGAACCCACTTTAAAAATATCAGAAGTGACAGCACATACCTATAATCCCAGTAGTGGGAGGCAGAGACATGAGCATCACCAGAACTCACTGGTCAGACAATCTAGTTGGATCAGAGAGAGCTCCAGATTCAGTGAGGGAGCCTGTCTCAAAAGATAAGGTGGGGAGCAATTGAGGATAGAGGAAAACACTCCAAGTCAACATTTAGCTCACATATATACCTACACACTTATGAACACACACACACACACACACACACACACACACACACACACACACACACACAGAGAGAGAGAGAGAGAGAGAGAGAGAGAGAGAGAGAGAGAGAGAGAGTCAGAGGGACAGAGACAGGGACAGACAGAGACATAGGGTCAGAGACAGAGTGAGACAGAGATACAGAGACAGAGAGAGCTAGTTCCTGGTATCAAAACTGTTTTGAAGGGGAAAAGGTACACCAGAAAGAAGAATAAGTAGTGTTATGCCAAAGGATGTTCACACCTGCTAATCTTTTACTCTGTGTGACACTGTGGTGATGGGCCTAGTCCTCCTGACAAGCATATAAATAAACTATGGATGGTACTTGACTTTTGATAGGCTTATGTTCCAATAAACCCAACTTATGTTGAAAATATGGTAAGTAAAGAGATGCACTTAACCTTCCAAACATCAGACTAGCCTAACTTACGGTTTCTTTTTTCTTTTAAACTCGCTCTCTTCCTATGTAGCTAAAGATGGCCTATAACTCAATGTAGCCCAAACCTGCCTCACACTTGTGATCATCTGGCCTCTGCATCTCAAGTGCCAGGGCTGTATGTATGCACCATGATGCTCGGCTTAATCCAGCCTGCCTACAGTAACCCGTTGTTGTTTAAAGTTACTTAATACACCTATTTTATAACACGGTGCTTTCTGTCTCACACGATTGACTGAATACTGTCTGAACACAAAATGCAGAAAGGTCATATATATATAAAGCCCCCAAAACCCACTAAGCTGGGTCATCAGGACCCAGGGGCCACTTGTGTTATTACCCCCAGTTTACTGATAAGGAGGTAGTATTACATTCAAAGAGCCAGGATTTCCTGGTCTACCTAGCTATTGCTTGCTCTGCTTTGGCTGCAGAGCACTAGAAATCTATTTCCTCAGTCAGAAGAAATACTTAAAGGACTTGATTTGATTTGTAGACTTCAGATTTATGAAGCTGTTTGTTAAAAGGTTCTATGAAGAAATAGATAAGTGATATTCTGCTAAGGGCTTAATGACCTGGTTGTAGATTAACAATCCCCCAAATTCAGGTCTATTCAAGACATCCAGGGCTCACCATAGTCATTAATCATTGCAGGTGACTTAGGGTAATGCACACAATATAGGTCACAGGGTGAGAAAAGCACAGTCAGATCACAAAGCTGATATTGCAGGGAGCAATTCTCAGTATATCTGTAAAGTGGGGCTGACACACAGTACACACAGGTCTGTTGTGAGGACATGGCCTGAAAAGTATCCTAGTGAGCCGCAGCCCAGGAGCACTGGCTACTGTAGCTGTGGGAGGTTTAGCATTTTGTGTCCACTACCAAATGCTTAATTTCAAAGCCACTTTAATTATGTACATGGGAAATATTAAGAAAAAGGAAGAAAGGAAGACTGGAAGGAAAGAGGAAGGAAGGAAAGGAAGGAAGAAAGGAAGGAAGAAAGAAAGAAAGAAAGAAAAGAAAGAAAGAAAGGAAAGAAAGAAAGAAAGAAAGAAAGAAAGAAAAGAAAGAAAGAAAGAAAGAAAGAGAGAAAGAAAGAATCTATCCCCCGACTAGCGTAAAACAACAACAGGCTGGCTTACAGATGTCGGCATGTAAGTTCAGTGTCTTCCCTTCCCCTCTGCATGTCAAGGATGAAAGGACCTTGTAATTTGTAGTGCAGTCAGCACAGCCACAGATGCTATTCTGGTGCTTCACCAAGGCGTGATCCTTGTTAACCTCCAGCTCTCAGAGGCTCGTGCCTGAGAGCCCGCTCTCATTGTGGGTATAATTATAGACATTTTTAGCTCTCCAGAATCCCTTTCAAAGAACAAAATGTTCGGGAGAAATCCTAAGCCATCATGTAGGAAATATTGTGGAAGTTTAATTAAATTTTTTTTAAACGTTAGGTTTAAAAAAGAAATGTTTGAGATGTCTTAAAAAAGCATTCCCCCAGGCTCTGGTTTGGGACAGTTGAGATGTCTGTGAGATGTTACTGTGAATTTCAAAATCAGTCACTGGTGGTCAAGCAAGCCCAAAGGGATGGCAAGGTGACTTGCGGCTGTGGGACTTGGCTAGGCAGGGACCAGGCTGGTGTACTGGGCATATCTTTGAAAGCAGACACAGTAGTAGGAGATTCTGGAACTTTCCTAGAAACCTCTGTCCTGAGAACATATAGGGGACTCATTTTAAAAGTCTGATGCTGGGAATTGAACCCGAGCCCTTGGTCAGGTGTGTCAAATGCTCTACCACTGTGCCACACACCCAGCTCTAGAATCTCTGTGGCACACTGGTTTTCATACTGTGCTCATCAGGATCCTGGAGGCTCCTGAAGGAAGTCTGAGGTGCTAGTTCCCATACTCCGCCGAAAATGTGGGAAGTCACTTTTCCTCAACACAGGAGGAGCTGAGGCCTCTGGGCCAGCCCAAACCTCACATTCATCTTCAGACTACATTGCCTTCACTGTTTCCAGGCAACGGTGGAGTTACAATGAGGGGTCTGCATACCAGGTCACCTCTGACCTTTGAAGGGTGTCGGTAGCTCCCCCGGCCTCTGTTTCCCCAGCTGTGTGGTGATCATAATTGTCTTGTAGCAGAGGCTCAAGACATGACAACCACCTAATCCTAACACTCTCATTACTTCTGTCTGCATTTCACCTTTACATTCCCAGATCAGCCTCAGCCATAGTCATTTGCATCCTGTAGGTCTGGGCCACACCACTCTGCCCACACTAGCTGATGTCTCCTTATCCTCTTTTCCAATTCCTCCTTCTAACATTTCTGGTCTATTGGCTCTTCATACATAAGAAATACACATTCAGGCTGGAGAGATGGCTTAGAGGTTAAGAGCACTGGTTGCTCTTCCAGAGGTCCTAAGTTCAATTCCCAGCAACCACCTGGTGGCTCACAACCATCTGTAATGAGACATGATGCCCTCTTCTGTCATGCAGGCACACATGCAGACAGAATACAGTATACATAGTTAATCTTTAAAAAAAAAAAGAAATACACATTCATTGTAGAAAATTTTAAAATTCAGACAATAAAAAAAGAAATAAAGAAAGCAATCACCCATAATTCCACTCCTTGGAGCTACCCTGGTAACAAAAAGACACATTTCTTTTCGGTTAAGATCCTCTGTGAAATGCCTTCAATGCTTCTGGAGGCTATTCTCCACTGTGTGGTTAAATGTACATTTACCATAATCTCCCATCCTTTCTGAAATGTTAGTTTGCATATCTCTTCTCTAAAAAATAATACTAATGTATGCATATATTTGAATTCAAGCAACACAGAAATAAGCTGATCATAACTGTATATATCTTCCCTTACTCCTTCCTACCCCGCCCATCCTACTCATCTTGGGAGGCAGCCACTGTTCATTGGTGTATGTACAGACATTTCTCTATTCATTTCCATATTATAGTTAGTTGCTGATGCTTAAAAAAAAAAAACCCTGAAAGATGGCCTCAGACCTAGTGCTTGTTTCCTCAGGCCTTGTGGATCATTTTGCTCCAAAGCATCTGGTCTTCAAATTGGATTCAATATTTTTTCTGATATTAACTTTCTTAAAAAGCCAGGGCAGGGCTACTCACCTTTCATGTATGTGTGAGCCACCAGGGAGCTGGATGAGGAAGAGATTTGTGAGGAGATCTGAACTGGGCTGGATTCTGCACTTCTAACTGGCTCAGGCCATTGGTTCCCTGGAGCACTTTGAGGAACAAGAGTCCAGGACATCCACTCATTTGAGTCAGGCCTTCATCACCCAGATGCCTCTTTCTCCTATTTGTCCCAAATATTGTATCTCTATCCTTTCCTGATTGGCCAGAATAAAGTCTCATGCACAAGTCTTTCTTGAGATTTTAGATAACCCATGGTAAGGAGTTTTGGGGGATGCTGGATCCCCAAACAAATTGATTTTGGTGTGAATCATTTTCTGCAAGGGCAAGAGATGTCATCATCACCATACCAAATGCACAAAGATGTGGCATCCAAGAAACACAGCCACAAGGAGGTTTTAACTGCACTGGGTAACATAAGCCAAAAGAATTACAGCAAATTTGAACCCCTAAACTCAGCTGAAAGAGTTAAGTACTTTTTGACACCCCAGTTAAAGAGAGGGGCGGAGTGAGAGGAGCAGAGATGGACAGTCAATGAAAGAATCTACACTCAAGTTTCTTCTGACAAAGGATGCTGGGCAGGGGTGGGATCCTGGTGGGAATGGGGTGACTGGGTCAGTATGCACCATTTGAGAAAGCGGGGACAGTGTGGGGTGTGGCTGTGGCACAGGCAAGAAGAGACATTAGAGGAGAAGCAGCTGCCCAGTGGTATAGCTGCCAGTGTGGCTTCTGTAGATAGGTCTACACCAGGGAAGCTCACTGAGATCCATGCCACCTAGTGCTGATCCTAAAGCAAAGCCCATTGGTATCTTACATAAGACCATGTGTTTGGGACTCAGTCAGACGAATTGTCATCCAGCCTGGAGACTAGTGAGAAGCTTTGAATCCATTGTATTCTGAGAATTAAAGAACTAGGGTTCCGCTATGATAAGACCATGTCTGCCAAGAATAAACCATGTCCTATAGTTTCTACAGTTTAGCACAAGGCATTTCAAGTGCATTTTAATTTTTTTTAATCTTTTGGATACTAGAGAATAGCTTGCAACTCTGCCAGACCACAGCATCTTAAATTTTCCCTGATAATGGTTGGCAGGTATTTTTTTACAATTTGTCTATAAATATCATTCCTCCAAAATAACTCAAACCTACAAAGAACATAGAAGGAAATGTATTTACAGTTTTCAATCATATCCTCCAGATTTCAGAAATCAACACATCTTTCCAATAAACTTTCATGACTTTGATCAGCATCAAAATCCTCAGAAAGACTGGGTTTCCCTTCCCTAGCTGAACCTGAGCAACAGTAGTAGAAAATGACTCCTGTGATGGAAGAGTGAAGAGCTCATACTTCAGAACCAATGCCTGTCAGTCAGTCAGAACCCCGAATATCATGCACGTGTGTGTGTGTGTGTGTGTGTGTGTGTGTGTGTGTGTGTGTGTGTG
>CABHPH010000725.1:37262-47770 GCA_902168325.1 Peromyscus nudipes
GTGTGTGTGTGTGTGTGTGTGTGTGTGTGTGTGTGTGTGTGTGTGTGTAAGTCACAAGTTCAGGTGTTGGTCCATATTTTGTATCTTGAGGCAGAGACCATTGTTTTTCTCACTGCCTATGTCAGGTTCCTGGGCCCATGAACTCCTGGTGATTTTCCTGTCTCTGTCTCCCCTCATCTCCCTGTAGGAACACTCGGATTTACAGACACTCTTGCTATCTATCTGGCATTTACATAGGTTCTGGGGATTTGAACTCAGGTTCTCAGACTTCCCTACCAGGTGCTTTGCCCCACTGGGCTATCCTGTCATTCTCAAGATACCTTCTTTTTATGGAACATCTCTAGGGAAAGGGGAACAGGAACAGGTGACAAACACCTCAGCCAGTGACCCTGCAAAGCCAAAGCCAGATGAAAGAAGGCAGAGGCTGCTGTTGTCTGGGTTATCTGTTTTGTTGTTGCTGTGGCCCAGAATCCAGCTCAGTCTGATGGAGTAGGTGCTGCATCCATTTCCCTTGAATGAATGGGTACAGGGATGAGAGCCTGATCACTTCTAAATCAATATCCCCAGAAGCTCTTATTCAGCTCCAGGTGTCTAGTAATTATCTCGACTTAGATGCCTCCCAGGTGCTTCAAGCTCATCACATCTACAATTCTAACTCATCAAACCCCACTCCCTGTCCCTGCTAACTGCTCCTTCAGGACTCTGGAATTTCAACACCATCTTTAATCATCGGAGCCTCTCCCCTCGCCTTCTTTATTTACGAAGCTCTCAATGTGAGTGCTCCTTCTCCCTGATGCCTTTGGATGCATTTCACCCGATCCTTTTCCTTGGCTTTCTTATTTGAGCATAGATTAGAATCAGAAGTAATACTTGTGCCTTTAGACTTTCAGATTTTAATTGTGTGTGTGTGTGTGTGTGTGTGTGTGTGTGTGTGTGTGTGAGAGAGAGAGAGAGAGAGAGAGAGAGAGAGAGAGAGAGAGAGAGAAAACAACTTGCAGAAATGGGTTTTATTCCCAGGGACTGGACTCAGTCTGTCAAGCTTGGAACTACTTGTCTTAACCTGTGAAGCCATATTGCTGACCCTTCCTTCCTGTGCCTTTAGGGATCTGGGAAGAGAGGCTGGGCTAAACATGCAGGCAGCAAGGAAACGTTTCTTCCAGCTCATCTCTCTCCATTGTCCTTCTAGCTGCAGGAAAACAGAGCTCTGATTAGGAGAAGCAGAGAAGGCCAGAAGCTCTAACCACAACCTACTTAGTTCAAATCCTGACTCAGGGAATAGCCATCTTAGACTTGCACTGAACTTGGCAGGGAGGTTGCAGGAAGTGGAGGCTCCTAAGAAAAGGCCACTGAAGGAGCGTCTCATCACTGCTCAGCTTTCAGGTGTCATGAGGGAAGGGCAAGGTTTGGGACTTCTGATGGTGTCTCCTGAACACCCAAGACCTCCAGGATCACACCTGTGGTCACGAAAGATGTAAACGTATTAACTGGTGGAAGCTGGGGAGATGTACTGAGTAGGCTGGCAGGGATATGGCAGGTTTGGGCTTCTGTTGGATGGGCCAAGACAATCCAGGGAGCTGAGCCAGCTCTGAACTAGGTGATCTCAGGGTGGGAACAGCTGAATGACACATCGGTGGGGACAAAGATTAGAGGGAGGTAGAAACAGCCGTGAACAAAGCAGGAGATCACACAGGAGGGCAATGGTAGCCAGAGACGGGGCTGGTCCGTCACTTTTACAGCACGTATTGGCTTTGTCATGACCTGAACATGGTCGCAAGGAGGGAGATGATCACAGTCTGGATGTAGAGAGCACTGAGTCTCATTATCTCTGTCTTTTTAAAGTGAACCTATGACTTACCGAGGGGCTGGTGATACGCCAGGCACTGTAGCACACTCTGCATATGCCAACTCATAGATCCCTTCATGAGAAGGGCAGGCATTGCAGACTTTCCCAGAAGAGAAGGGCTTACCAGTGCCCATCACATTTCTGCAGTTACACAGGCTGGTGTCAGAGTCAGGCTTTGCATTTGGGGTAACCGACCCTAAGTCTGGCATGCTCACCTTCTACACTGTCTCCATTGCCTCATTACCACCATCGACTCTATTCACTCTTGCGATGATGACTGAGCCCATGGCAGCCTCTGTACTAGACATAGGGAACATGGAGTGCAAGACCTATTTCCTGCCCTCACAGAGAAGAAAGATGCACCCCCAGGCCCTGATTTTAGAGCTGCTCAGGTCCAGTCTCCATGCATGGCAGTTTAAGTTTAGATGTGAGGTTAAGTCAATTAAGATAAAAAAAAAAAAAGCCATTCCCTTGGTTGTACTGGTTGCTTCCAAGTTCCCGGTAACCACAGGAGACTGAAGGGTGTTGCACGGGAAAGCTCAGACAGGAAATCCAGCCATGGCAGAGGGTTCTGTTGAGAAGTGTAGTTGAAAAAGAAATGGTTCTTCTAATCAAAGTAGTTGTGTCTGCTTTTAAACTATCTGTGTGGGGAGGGCACACATGTGGAAGTCAGAGAGTAGCCTGGACTGTCATTCTACCTTCTGCCTTGTTTTGAAGCAGGGTCTCTGCCTGCCTTATCCATCCCCCTGGAACTGTAGACACATGCTACTACACCCAGCTTTTATGTTGGTGAGGAGTCTTGAACTCTGGTCCTCACATCTGCATGGCAAGCACTCCCCACCTCCCAGCTTTCTCCCCAGCCCTGTACCTGCTCTTTATAAATCCTATTCTCTTTGTCTGGTTTTCTATCTAGGCAAAGAAACAAGCACAGAAACCCGTTAAGAGCCCGAGTGTGTTCTCTTTTTCCTGCCTGTTCTTGGTACCTGCTGAGTCATTCTCGCTCCTTTTCTTACAGCCCCCAAAGGGTTTGGGAGCTGTGGTGACAGCCAGTGAATGCTACCAGAGGAAGAAGCATAGCTCTGGGTTTCTCTCTATCGACAGAACTGCCAGCCTGGCCCAAATGTGATTGCTCCAGAAGCTGCTGGAAGCAGAGAGGAGCCAGTTTTATATCTAGACTCTGGAGGCAGAGAGAGAAACCCTCTTTGGACTTGTGAGCTGACCTATGGGATATAGAGATGGTAGGAGGGAAGAGTGTGTGAGGCCCAGGACAGGGTCTCCAGTAGAGATTTGCAGAAAAGAGCCTCACTGACCAGCAGGTAGGCAAGACCCTTTCAGAATGAGGACATTGGCACTCATGTCCCATGTTAAGGCTTTTCTGCCAGCTGCTAGATCTGCCAGCTGAACAGAACCTCTGTGTCTCTAACCATGTCATCATCTCTTTCCTAACCCCATTAGTCTTCTCTGATGACTGATGATGGGCCCAGAGTAAGAAGACAGGATGACAGACATTGTGTGTAATACAAAATCTAGATAGATAGCCGTGACAAAGAGGCCATCTTATAGCCAAACCTACTGGTACAGGCCTGCAACCCAGCTACATAGGATGTCGAGGCAGGAAGATTCCTAGTTCAATACCTGCCTGGGTTATAGAGTAAAGCAAAGGCCATCCTGAGAAACTTGGTACCTCCAAATAAAATGCAAAGGAGGGTTAGAGATATAGCTCAGTGATGGACCATATGCATAGCACGAACAAGGCCCAGGATCAATCTCCAGTCTTGCTGAAAAGAAAAAGAAAGAAAGAAAAAAGAACCCATGCTGAGTGCATGTTTGCCCATGGAGCAGTAGCCGGCAGCTTGGCCCAAGTGTCTCTCTTGTAGCCTACATAGTCGAGTTACATCTCATGGTCCCACCTATGCTGCAGCTTTACAGGCAAAGATGGGCTCAACCAATCAGCTCAAGAGATTAAAACCAACCCATCGAGAAGCAAGATGATAAGAAAAGCAGTGCACTGGGCCTCTAGAGGTCTAATCAGTTAGACTCAGCACCAGCCTTAGATCCAGAATATCTAGCCAGCAGCAGTGGCTAGGATGATCAGCAGGGTTGGCCACTGCTCTTGATTTCCATGCCAGTGACTGATCCCCTACTCCACCTACAAGCCCTCTAGAAACCTCACTCCCTGTGATAGCTTGAGTTCACATCTCTGTCCCTTGTGCGACTCAATGGCATTTTTTTCTCTCTGACGGAAGCGCCATTCATTCTGTGGTTGGGTGGAAGTTAAAGATGAGTGACCTTTCAAAGGCCTTCTACGTGCCCAGCAGGGTTTGAGGTGTTCTTATGTAAGATGCCAGATTGGATGCCTGTCAATTAGGCGTAGTCACCATCCCATGTCACGGGAGAGGAGCCAGGTCCCCTGAGATTAACTCTCACTGTCTCCCAGTTGTCTTCAAGCTCATAAGGAAGGGGTGCTCCTTCCTTAGTTACTCAGCGAGAGCAAAGATCCCTGCAGGCCAGGAGGTACATTTGCAGGCTTCCTAGAGAAGCCCAACGTTGGGGAGCACTGATGCCTCTCCGGGCTACAGCTTCTTTTTCTACAAAAAGATATCCCTAATAAGGCCAATAAGCTGGTAGGAAACCTCTGAACAGGAACGCAAACCTATCTGGCGTGGCCGTGGCCACCGAGTGCTCCATCTCCCGCACTGGTTGCTCTTCTCCCCAGTTGCCTTTCTTCAGCCTCCAGCCTCCTGCCTTTTTCCTGTGCCCGCCCAGCAACCTTAGTCATGCTGGATCCGGTCCCAGTCTACTTGGCTGCAGTCTGGTGTTCACTGCACTTATTATTCCAGGCACCCTGTGATTTACTTTTCTAGTGAGTTAATTGCAAAATCCATATGGAGTGGAGAGAAAACATCCACCCAGGCTTGCCATGAAAAGCAGGGCACAGAGGAAGCTTTCCATCTTGGCCAGCGCGGCCTGCAGAGGCAGGGGGAGGAAGGCGTTGCCACATGGTTTGCGCACAGAGCCCAGCTGCCAAGCTCAACGCAAGGCATGCAGTGTTTGGGCCCAGTGATTACCTTTTGATTTTCCCTCTTATCCCTTTACACAGACATCTCTCTCAGTTTTAGAGACACACTATGGGCATAAGGTCTAGGTGATCAAAGAAGGCCTGAGAGCTTTGAAAAAAAAAATCCAAAAAACAAAAATGTCATCCCAAGCTTCTCTCTCCAGAGTCTCAACTAGTAAGTCTTGGATGGGGCCATGATTCACCCCTGTACATTGCTAATATTGCCCATCTGTAGGCTAAATGTTAAGAAATAAGCCTGCAAGGTCAAGGTCAGTAGTTGAGGCATTAGCAGAACTTAAGAGAGGTTTTTCGTTTTCATCTATCCAGTATGTGCCCTTGGAAAAGTCACATCTCGGAGCCTTAGAATTCTTTAAAGCTCTAAAGCAGGAAGCAGAACACCCACTTGACATGTGCATTGAGAGGATAACACCATGATCCTAGAAGCCTTTGACACAACTCCCTGCTCATGGAAGGCACACACACACACACACACACACACACACACACACACACACACACACACACACGCTTCCAAAGACAATTCACTTTTCTTTCCTAGGAAGGCGCTCTTTAAAACTAGCCCGAGGCAACTTAGCTACTGAATGTTAATATATTTCTGTATGTGTTTACTGTTTACAATATCCACTGAGGGGCCTTGAGGGGGAAAATCAGCTCTTGTTTTGAAAGCACTTTGAAGATGAAAAGGTGTTCAACCCTCCTGAGACTTGGTTGGTGGAAGTTTAGACAAATGTTTATTTTAATTTGTTGAGTTATAACTTATTAAAGCTTCTGCAATGTGGAAATACTATTTTTGTTCTCACAAGGGATCCAACAGTTTTGAATAGCTTATCATTAATTCATTCATTTGTTCAAAAAGCACTACTTGAGCACCTGGGTACCAGGCCAGGTGAGCAAGTGCCAGCCCCCTGGGACATGACCTCTGAACAATGATAGGGATTTAATATCCCCACAACAGGACTGCAGAAGCCCAGGAGCTGTGACATCCCCCAGCCTGAGAGACTGGGCCTGAGGAAGGGGACAAGCAGGAAATGACTCCATTTTGAAAGCATCCAGATTGCCACACAATTTTCAAAAGCAATTCTGGTTCTGGGACAGATGTGTAATTTGAGATCCCCAGAGGAAAGCACCATCTTCCCCAGAGGTCACCCCCACACCTTTAATTTCTGAGATGCTGGGGAAAGTGGCAAGGCTCTCCTAAGCCTCAGGCCCTAATGCTCAAGGGCTTCACAAACACCTTTGATTTAGAGGTTCCACGGGCACTTCAGACACAACCATGTCTAGCTCTCAGCTCATTATCTCTTTCTACAGTCACGCCCCAGCGTTCCCTCACGGCATCACCCAGTTGCCTTGCCAACTGGCCTGATTGATTATGCCCCTGCAAAATTCATATGTTGAAACCTCCTTTGGGGCATTCTCCTAGTGCGATGAGCCACAGGCTTTAGGAGGTGATTAGGTCATAATGGCTCTGCCCTTATTTCTGGGATTAATGCCATTATAAAATAGGCTCAAAGACATGGCTCTCCTTTCCACCATGTGAGGACATAGAAAAAGAAACAGATGGTGGGCCCCTCACCAGACAAAGAATCTGTTGGGGCTTTGGTTGCAGACTTGTAGACTTCAGAACTCTGAGCAATAACTTTCTGTTGTTACATAACTTACAGTCTGAGTCATTTAATCATAATAGGCCAAATGGTCTAAGGCAATGGTTCTCAACCTGTGAGTCGTGACTCCTTTGGGGTTGTCAAATGACCCTCTCACAGGAGTTGCCTAAGATCCTCGGAAAAAAGAGAGATTTACATTATGATTCACAACTGTAGCAAAATTACTGTTATAAAATAGCAACAAAATAATTCGATGGTTGGGAGTCATCATAACATGAGGAACTGTATTAAAGGATTGTAGTATTAGGAAGGTTGAGAACCACTGGTCTAAGGCATACATACAGTCAAAAACTGTATCACAAACCTGTGTTCATTTTCTCTCCCACTCACGTCTATATAGCTACACATTTCTCAGCTTCCTTGTAGTTAGGCAGAGCCATATGACTAAGCAGACCTGTGGGTTGTGAAAAGCAGTCAGAAGGCCATTTGCTGCAGACATGGAACCTCTATTCCTCTGGGTCCTTGAGAGACTATGTGGAACAAAGTTTGACTGGTAAGGCACGTAAGGTCTGTTAAGTCACTGAAACACTAGGCTGACTCCTAATTGTTAGTTTCCTCATGAACACAGACTGACAAATGCAGAAATACCGCTTCTATCTATAGTCACCAAAACAGGACCTGGAGATATAAGTACTTATGACACAGTGGATACAGCAATGACGCAGCAATGAATATGCAAATAAGTCTAAAAAACGGAGCTTGAGACCTAGAGTCAAAGCAAAGCAGCTCATGCTAAGCATCCCAACATTTCCTTTCCCCATAATGCTCATCCTGTCTCCATTTGGACCCAGGGTAGGATTGAGCCTTCGGTTTCTGTCTCTGAAATAGATCTGTATTTATGCCAATCAACAGTACACACAGACTCTGGTGTATGCTTCAGTGCCTTGGGGAGACTGGTGACCCATTTTTATCAGTTTTCCACTGAACTATACTCCTGCATGCTTCCAGGGCTGTATCTGAATTTGGCTCCAAGGATGGAGATTCCTAAACTCTCCAGGCCAAAGACTTCTGATTCTGACAGTTCCTTCCCTTACACCAGATTAGATAATAGCCTCATTAGGCCAAGTACTTCTATACACATGTGGGGAGGGGCTCACTGTCCCTAAACCTTTCAACACATTTCAGGTGAGCACAAAAGCAGAGGTTCCAAGTTTTGGACTGAGTCCATGTATTTAAAAAAAAAAAAACAAAAAAACAAATACAAAAAAACCTTCCATTTCATTCCAATGTCACAGGTTTTTGAGGTTCCTGCTTAGCAGAAGGGCAGAGTACTCATACAAATCTCAAGCTGACAGTTTAGAAATAACATGGTTTGAGAAGTGCTTGAATGGGAGGCAGGTGCTCAGGAGGCAAGGAGGCTGACTAGGAAAGATGGAAGCTCTTCCTGTCAAAGGAGGCAGAGCCAAGCCTTGGTACCCTGATCAAGACTGTGTTTCTCCACTCTCTGGCTGTGCTAGGATGGAGGTAGCTGGGCCTGAAACAAGGAGGAAGCTGAAGGAGCTGAACACACAGAGCAGCACAGAGAGAAGGTTCATATCCTAGCAGAGCACCTTAGGACACTGTGACTTTGGGCAAAGTCCATGCCCCTGTAGTTCTGAGTTTTCTCTCTAGATAAAGTAGAGCAAAGTACAGGAGCTTTCTAGTTGTTTTGGAGGATCACATAGATTGCATTGATTGTATTCTGCAACTTGTTAGCCTGCATCTTCTCATCCCAAACACTTCCAGGTTCCGAGGACTGATCCAATGGATGCATTCAATAAATGTATAATGGCTAAGGGGTTGTTTAGTGGTACAGTGTGCACTTTGCAAAGCCTGGGGTTTGAGTGCCACCACCAAGAGCAAAATGAGACACCGAAAAAGTAAATATAAATAGGATAAGATGTTCTAGGTTTTTATTTTTGTTTTTTTTTGTGTCCCCCCTCCCCCGCCCCGCCCCCGTGCATAAAATTCAGTGGCACTGGAATTCATTCAACTATCTAGTTCTAAAACATTCTCAGCACTCTAAAGAGAAATTCCCATTCCCATTAAGAGTTACTCCCCTTATCTGGCACAGCCATATTTGAATGGAATGGCAAAAGTCATAAAGCCCCCACAGCTGCTTGACAAAGATCCAGCAAAGCTGAGCCACATGATGGCCGCCATGCCACCTTTGGTTTTCATCTCCACCTGTTACATACTTGGGGCACTTTTAATATTTGTACAATTTGGGAATGTTGGATTGATGGAAAATTCCTTATGAATCATTTATGCCTTCTCCCAGGAATGCTGCTTCTAAGCTTACCCATGCTATTCCCCCTGCTTGAGGGAGATATCATAATCTAACTGAAGATCTTCCTTACGCCTTAGAGTTTGTGACACATAAAGAAGAAGCCAGAGGTCTCTTTATAAGGCTATGAGACATTCTTGAAACATCTGTCCCTGTACTTACACTGGAACAAGATATTCAAAACAATGTAAATTTTAAAAGGTCAACAAGATTCAGTGGGCTAGAGGAATTGTCCACAGTTCAGATTACAAGGCTCTTCCCACTGTACACTCAGACAATTACGTGGCATACAACTGCCCTACACAAAGACATATTGATGAGCTAAGTGTGAAGTGGAAAGGTGATGAAAGTATGAGGTGTCAGGACCTCCCTCTCTTAGAAGTTAGCTCATGCAGAGCCACTATAATGTCATATGACCAAGGAACAACAGAATGCCAGGATTAGACATATAGACAAATTCTATAAAGATATAAATGCGAACATTGATTGTATTATGCCAGAATTTAAATAATAACTACAGTAGTTTTATCCTGAGGATTTTTCCTGGGCACTCTGACCACTAAGAGTTAATAATACACTGCTTGAGACATGGCAAAATGCCCAGGATGGTTGAAGATTTTGTTTTGGTCTAATGTCCTTGAAGCAACCAAAGCTACCATCTTGAGAACAGATTGTCATATGCCTCTAGATTCTTAAAAATTGGGTTATGGAGTTAATGAGCAAGAATGATAATTCTGTTTATTAATGATGTCAAAACTTGAGGGGAAATGATTGGAAATGATAACTCTGTTCTGTCATAGTTTATTAATGATGACTAAAAGATGAGCAAAAGGAAGTGAAACAATGTCCAAAAACAAAAATGATATGATCTATGTTCTGGAACATCATGAATGTATCCCTGCTAACTAAATTCTGTATAAATAAAGAAACACTCTGGCTGCTAGTCAGTCAGGCTGCAAGATTCTCCTGACCACCATGGCCTGGCTCACTTTCTTCTCCCGCCAACTCCTTACATTCTCTGTAGGACCCATCCACCGCCGGGGAATGGCTCCCGGCACTTATCCTCCCAAGTTATGGTGGTTTTAGATAAAGATAAGACTCTAAAGCATTTCTAGTAGCTGTTCTTATATGAGCATAGGCTGGTTGAGGGCGAGCATCCATCGGATGCTCTCTGCAGTGGGAGGTGTCAGTAGGAGAGCAGGTAGAGGTGCCATTAAGCAGTGAGGAAGTTCATGACAGGCGTCGTGGGAGAACACAATGGAGATGGAAGCAGGCAAGGCAGAGTGGAGAGCCATGATGTTAGTGAGGTCAGATGGGGGACTGGTAGGGATGGATGCCGAGACTTAGACTTAAGTACATGAATCTAGGGATAGTGGCTCAGCGCTTATCTGGTCTGGTGTGACTTGGGGATGCTCATAAAAGAGAGGGTTGAGACACACAGCTCTCCTCAGCTGACAGGTCTGAAGTAGAAGGCCTGGCCTGGCTCCCTCTGGAGCTGCAATGCAGCTGACTGGGAGGCAGGCAGCCATGGACAGTTAATGAGTGATTTATTGGTGTTGCCATATAGCAGCTTCCCTGGGACCTGTTCCTAATTAACAAACACTAACTGGATGATCTCTCTCTCTCTCTCTCTCTCTCTCTCTCTCTCTCTCTCTCTCT
>CABHPH010000726.1:656-15707 GCA_902168325.1 Peromyscus nudipes
GGTTTCTCTGTGTAGTTTTGGTGCCTGCCCTGGAGCTCACTCTGTAGCCCAGGCTGGCCTCGAACTCACAGAGATCTGCCTGCCTCTGTCTCCCGAGTGCTGGGATTAAAGGCGTTCACCACCACCGCCCAGCCACCTACTATTTTTTTAAACAGAGTCTTTCATTGGCCTTGAACTGGCCAACTGGACTAGGCAAGATGGCCAATGAGCCCCAGGGAACCTCCTGTCTCCGCTTCCCCAGCCCTGGGTTTACAAACGTGTGTTACCATACCTGCTTTCTCATGTGGGTGCTGGGGATCAAACCCAAGTCTCAAGTTTGTGTGTTGAGCACGAAATTAGCTCCTCAGCCCCTGCTAAATTCCTAACTTATAAGTTCCCAAGGTCAACAAGCTACCTTTGTCTCCCCACCTTCAACCTCGGCCAGCCCCCCTCCGCTGAAAATCTTCTTCCTGCCTTGCCTGGAGGCACAGGCTTGTCACCCCAGCTGTTTAGAAGACTCAGGCGGGAGCATTGGGAGTTCAAGGCCAGCTTGGGCTGCACGGTGAGTTCCATGCCAGGCCAGCAAGGGAGTGAAACGTTTCAAAGGGAAAAGAAAAAAGAAAAGGAAGAAGAGGAGGAGGAGAAAAGGGGCTGGGGATACAGTTCTGTAGCAGCATGCTGGGCTCCTGGGGTGTTGTTCCAACACAGCCTTCCATGTGTCAATTGTCTGACAGACTTTCTGCTCTGCAGGGTCTAAGGAGCCTAAGGAGCCCATCTGAGTTCGCCATGGTCAGAGCCTCAGTGTGTGAAGTTTTGTTAACTGGTAAAGCTGTTTGGAAGGCGTGCAAACACTCAGGTATGGAGCCTGGCTGCTGGAGATAAGCTGTGTGTGCTGAGGACAGAGGGAAGAAGATGTTAACAAAGATATCTCACTTCTACTGAGCCACACTCCAGCCCCTCACTGGGGGGTTCTTAGGCAGGTGCTCTACCACTGAGCCACACCCCAGCCCCTCACTGGGGGATTCTAGGCAGGTGCTCTACCACTGAGCCACACCCCCAGCTGTCTTTTCGTTTTGTTTGCTTGTGTGGTTGGTGTCCTTTAACTGTCAACTTGACACGTCCTAGAGTCTCAGTTGAGGAACTGCATAGATCAGATTGGCGTGTGGGCATGTCTGTAGCGAATGGTCTTGATTATTAAATGATGTAGGAGGGCCCCGCCCCTGCAGGTGGTACCATTTCCTGGATAGGTGAACCCTGGGCTGTGTAAGGTTAGCTGAACATGAACCTGTGAGCAAGCCAGCAAGCAGCGTTCCCCCATGGTTTCTGCTTCAGCTTGCTGCCTTGACTTCCCTCATTGATAAACTGTGACCTGGAAGTGTAAGCCAAACAAGCCCTTTCCTCCCCAAGTTGATCCTGGTCGGGGTGTCTTATCACAGAAACAGAAAAGGAAACCAGATCAGTCCCATGAGCCAAACCCTCACGTAGCTCAGGCTATCTTTGAACTTGCTGTGTAGCCAAGGATAGCTTGACCTCCTAATCCTCCTGCCTCCTCCTCCTGAGGGCTGGGATTACACCACTGTGTCTGGCTCTCTGATTCCTGTCTGGTGCCACGCAGGAGGATTCACCATACGAGAAGTTTCCACCATCACGAACAGGAGCTAGTCCCCACACCACACCTTCCTGCCCTGATGGACCCATGTCCCCTGAATCCCTGAGGCATAATCAATCTTTTCTTTTCATAATCGATCTTTCTCAAACTGATTGTGTCACCCTGATGAGAAAAGTAACTGACACAGTGCCCTTTGCCACTTTCTTTCCAGTGGCCTTTCCTTGCCCACCCCTGTGACAGGGAGCTCACTTCCCAAGCGTGTTTTTAAGGCAATTCAGACCAGCATCTGCGTGGACTACTGTGACGGAGAACTCATGATCAGTGACCCCAAGGTTGGGAACAATTTAGTGACCTAGTTAGACAGTGCCTATGAGTTGATTCATGTACTAAATAGTTGTTGAGGACTTTCTGAGTCACCATGCCCTCAGTGAGTAACACCAGTGTGGCTCTAAGAATAACAGAACCAGAGAATGCCACCACCCAGTCAGGGGAGCTTGCTTCTATGGACAGATGTCCCCACATTGAGCCTAGAATTCAGAGGGCATGGTGAGTTTTGTTTGTGGGTCGAGAGAGAAAAGGCAAGTTTCTGAATGTGCTAGCACACCCATAAAGGTGTGAAGTCACATAGCACGAGAGGTCACAGTCAAATAGAGAGACATGGATGGTGAAAGAGTAGCCTCCAGGGTCCATGGAAAGCTGGGTGTGGTGGTATACCAGTAATCCTAGCACCCAGGAAGCTGAAGCCGGGGGATCAGGAGTTCAAAGCCAGCCTAGGTTACACAGCAAGACCCTACTTCAAAAAAATGAGCCACAGCAATAAATAGCCAGGGAGATGATTCAGTCTGGGTTTGATCCCCATACAAGCAAACCAGGCATGTGAGAGCACACTTACAATTCCAGCTGGGAAGACAGAGATAGGCAGAACCTAGGACTTGCTGGTCAGGTAGCCCGGCTGGTTCAGCACGCTACAGGCCAAGGGAGAGACCCTGTCTCAAAAAACAAGATATAGAGTTACTGATGAAAGTATGCAAAGTTGACCTCTGACACACACACACACACACACACACACACACACACACACACACACACAATAACAACTTCCCACAAAGGACCCAGAGAAGAGTGTCCAGGCCTGGCATCAACCTCCATCTCCTCTGGTTTAGACTACCTCAGGAGCTCAGAGGGGTAGACTGCCCCTGCCCCTTTCTCCTCGAAGCCATCAACCCACAGCTATTTTTACAGCAGGATGTCGGAAGCCACAGGTCCTTTGAACAGACAGACTCCTCTCGCGTGTTTGTGTAGTATGTATACCCTGGCTTGGCCCACCCTCGTGTGGCCACAGCTATAAAACAGGACTGAAGCATTCTGGGAGACATTCTTCTGGTTTTAAAGGCTGTCTTGCCTATTCTAATGAGAGGAAGCCCCTTTCTGGGGATGGGGGGGGCAGCTGGAAAGGAGGGGACACCAGGGGTTTAGGGAAAAAGCAGAGCACCCTATAATTGTCCTCAAAACATCTCCACCATTGCCTGGTAATTAGAGTTGACGGAGGTGATTAGCCAGTTCCTTTGGGATGAGAGGAAGATCAGGGGAGACAGGAAGACTAAGAGACTGTAAGTCGGGGTTCTGCCTGGAACACAAACTGTTAGGTTGTAGAAGCTCCTGGCCAGACCTAGTCTTTGACTCCTACTCAGGTTCTGGCCTATCCAGAGTCCAGCTAGTTTTCTTCAGTAACGCTACATCTTGTTTTTTGAAACAGGGTCTCTCCTTTGGCCTGTAGCTTGCTGATCCTGCCTGGATCAGTGGCCACAGGACTATGGGAGATATCCTCTCTGAATACATCTGAAGCTCAGCGTTGGGGAGAGGGGTCTGCTTCTTTCTGTTGCTGTGATAAAAAATATGCTGATAAAACCAATTTTGGGAGGAAAGTGTTTATTTCCTCTTCTAGTTTCAGGTCACAATCCATCATCAAGGGAAGTCAGGACAGGAATTCAAGTCAGGAACCGATAGATAGATAGATAGATAGATAGATAGATAGATAGATAGATAGATGATAGATAGATAGATAGATAGATAGATAGATAGGCAGTGCCTGTGTGTCTGATACATGTTTATTAGAACCCACAAAGGGTCAGAAGAGTGCAGGACTTACAGGAGGTTGTAAACCAACCTACATGGGTTCTGGGAATTTGGCCTCAGGCCCTCTAGAAGAGCTGTATAGGCTCTTAACCACTTTACCATCTCTCCAGCACACCAACTAGCTTTATTATATATCACATAACCACGTGCCTAGGGAATAATGCCACCCACAGTGGCTGGGGCCCCCTACATCAATTAATAATGAAGATAATCCCGTATAGACACATCCACGGCAAACCCAATCAAGACAATTGCTCAATCAAGGTTTTCCTTCTGATGATTCTAAGCAGTGTCAAGTTTGCAATTAAACCTAACTATCACGGAGTCAGGAAAATGACCATTCATGGCTTTGGGTGTTTCCTCTGGAGCCAGTATCCCTTGGGACCACCATGGTTCATTGCTGGGAATGGTGGACAGGGATGTCCAAGGAGCCATCCTGCCCCAGAAAGGCAGGCCACAGTGAACACACTTTGCATCTGCCTTGCCCTCAATGTAAGCATGGGGTGGAGGGGATAAGTTCTACAAACCTGAGACATGTTCATCTTGGTTTGAGACTGTATTAGTTTCATGTCATTATGAGAAAATGGACGACAGAGACTTTTGGCTCAGGACTTCAGAGGGGCCCAGTCCATCACGCTGATGGGAGCAATCCTCACAGGACTGTGGGCCAGGAAGCAGAGAGAGCAAAACTGAAGCAGAGGCATGGTGTAACTTTCCAGGTCCACTCCCAAGACTACTTTCTTCAGACAAACCCCACCTTCTAGAAGTTTGAGAACCTCCCCCCAAACAGCGCCCCCTGATGGAGACCAAGCCTTCAAACATGTAGCTCTGGGGGAGGGGGGGCGTCACATTCAAACTGTAATGGTCATATTGCCGTAGACAATCTTGTCTCCTACCAATGACCACCACACAGGATTTGTAACCATGGCTTCTTATTTGTTTGTTTGTTTGTTTGTTTCGAGTCAGGTGATGGGTGATGGTGCTCTGCATGCTGTGAATGTGCTGTTCCCATTGGTTGATCAATAAAATGCTGGCTGGCCAGTAGCCAGGCAGGAAGTATGGGTGGGATAAACAGACGAGGAGAATTCTGGGAAGAGGAAGGCTGGGTCAGGAGTCGCCAGTCAGACACAGAGGAAGCAAGATGTGAAGGCAGAACTGAGAAAAGGTACCAAGCCACGTGGCTAAACATAAATGAGAATTATGGGTTAATTTAAGTGTAAGAGCTAGTCAATAGTTAGCCTGAGCTAATGGCCGAACAGTTTTAATTAATATAAGCCTCTGTGTGTTTAGTTGGGTCCAAGTGGCCACAGGGCTGCGGGAGCAGGGCAGGATAAAAAAAAAAACAAAAAACAAAAAACCTTCAGCTACAGTTGGGACTTTCTGTAAGCTGGCCTCCAATTCACTCTATAGCCAAGGATGGCCTTGAACTCTTGATCCTCCTGCCTCCACCTCCTGAGTGAAGGATTATAGGTGTGTGCCACCATGCCTGGGTTATACTGCTTGGAGATCAAACCAGGGCTTTATGCAAGCTAGGCAAGCCATCTTCCACCATGGTTTATAAGGAACCTCCATGGGCAGGCACATCACTGGACTCTCTAGCAAATGCACATGCTCACAGATGACCTAGTCCATGTTTCACATGAAGAAACTAAGATACGTGGTCACATAAGGACTGGGACTTGGGTGTATCCAACTTCATGATTGACCTGTACAGGGCCTCAGAGCCCCGGGGTGTGGAGGGAATCTGTTCTTCCCAACCCCTCACAGATCATACTCAAATGTCACTGCTTTGGGGGCTGGAGAGATGGCTCAGCAGGTAATGGTGCTTGCCACCAAGCCTGATGACCTGAGTTCAAATCGCGGGACCCATAAGGTGAGAGGAGAGAGCTGACCCCCACAGGTTGTCCTCTGATCTCCATTGCACATACACACCAAATAAACAAATGTAAAAGGAAAATATAATATCACTGCTTTGGCGATTGTTTATGGTCATGTAAGTCCACAGTGTCTGCTTGCAATCCCAGCACTCTGTTCACTGAGGATTGAGAGTTCAAGGTCAGCCTATCTCAAATAAATAGACAGACAGACAGAATCAGCTCACAGCCCAATGGGAGGTTTACAGGGACTATGGATTAGAAAGTCAGATGGGGCTTAGAGAAGATAACACACTTAAGTTCAGAACCTCCCACGGGAAGATGGCGGTGCGGAGAACATCCGGGAGTTACTTTTCCCATTGATGTGACAAGATCAAATTTAAGGAAGGAAGGGTTGATTTGGGCTTAAGGCTGAGGGTACAGCCTGCTGTGGTAAGGAAGGCATAGCTGCAGGAGTGTGGGGCAGCTGGTCACATGGCATCCACGGTCAGGAAGCAGAGAGAGATGGACGCTGGTGCTCAGCTGGCTTTCTCCTGTGTTGTTCAGTATAGGACACAAATCCATGGGATGGTGTCACCCATGTTCAGGGTGGGTCTTCCCACCCCAACCCAGTTTAGAAACTTCATTACAGACACACAAGGACAGATGCCTGTCCCTTGATGATTCTAGACGCTGTGAAGTAGACAGTCAACGTCAATCATTACAGGCTGGGTCATGTATATTTGCTATCTGGACTGGAAAGATTTCAAAGACACTGTAGGTTGACCAGAACGCTGTGACTTGGGCTTCCTTACAATATGGCCACCTCTTGGTAGTCAGACTTCGCCTATGGTGATAGCCCAGGGCTGTAACAAAAATGTCCCGGGAAATAATGTTGAAAGAGCCTCAGATTATGTGACGTAATCTCAGGAAGCCACGGTGATCCTTCTGCCCTCCTTTGTTGGTAGAAGCAGCGACGAGAGCCTGCTCAGTGGGGTGAACAAGAGAGGCTGGGGCCAGTCTGCACTCAAACAGCCTTAGAAAGCAATGCAGGACCACAGATCCGACAGGCTGTGAAGTAGAAACTCATAGTCGGCCTTTCTTCAGGACCTACCCACAGGAAGGACAGGAAACTCTACCACTTGTGAGACAGTGTGACGGCAGGGACATTCTCTACAGCCAAGAAAGGGACCAGAGTGGGGAAGGGGTGGGGGATCTAGTCCTGTTATGATTTAATTGTTTTGTTTTGTGTTTGATTTGTGAGACAGAATCTCACTGAATTGCCGAGGCTGTTATCAATTCACTGTGTAACCCAGGCTGCCCTTGAATTTATAATCCTCCTGCTTCTGCCTCCCAGGTGCAGGGGCTTCCGGCCGGTGAAACACCATGCACGGCTCTGTTATGGTTTCAATCGGAAATGTTCCCCATCGGGCCCGTGGACGTGGCTCAGTGGGTAGAGTGTTTACCTAGCGTGCACAGAACTCTGGTTGATCCCCAGCATCAGGGTTGCACCCCTGTAGTTCCAGCACTTAGGAAGTAGAGTCAGAAGGATCAGAAGTTCATCTCCACCTACACGGTGACTTGGATTATGTGAGATCTTGTCTCCCTTCTCTCTCTCTCTCTCTCTCTTTTCCAATTTATTTATTCATGGATGAAACAAGGTCTCATTATGTATGCAGTCCTTGCTATCCTGGAACTCCTCATGTAGATCAGGCTGGCCTCTAACTCACAGATATGGTGTGTGTGTGTGTGTGTGTTGCACACATACATGTGAATGTCAAAAGGCCACCTCAAGTGTCATTTCTCAGGAGACTGTCCACCTTGTCTTTTGAGACAGGGTCTTGTCTTGGCCTGGAGTTTTCCCGTCTGCCTAAGCTGGCTGGAACAAGCCCCAGGGAACTCTGGGGATTCCCAGGGATTCCCCACCCTACCCTACCTCGGCCTTCTCACTGAAAGGGTTTCAAGCATGCACCACCATGCCAGCTTTTGTATGTGGGTGCTAGGAATCAAACCCAGGCCCCTGTGCTTGTAAGACAAACACTGTACCAACTGAGCCATCTCCCTAAACTTGAGTTTTGGAATTTTTGAGACCGAGTCTCATTGTAGTCCAGGTTAGCCTAAAACTCATGTATAGTCCAGAATTTGCAATCCTCCTGCCTCATCCTCCCAAATGCTGAGAGAGCAGGCATGTACTGCCAAACCCAGATCTTAAATCTCTTTCTTTTCCCCAAGAGCCAGGTGGACCTCATTCCTTGGGCAGTTGGGCCTGGAATACAGGCGGGTGCATTCTAGGGGCTAGAGTGTTTCTAGTGGAAATGAAGTCTGCCCATCTCAAAAGGGAGCTGAACAACCCAGGACCTCAATTCCTTCCCTGCAGCATCCTCCACACAGGCAGCTCAGGCAGGGCCTGGTCTGAGGCCTCCCCAAGGCCCACAGACTGCCAAACAGGCCCAATTTGCTCTACTAATGGGAGCTTTACGCTGCCCAAAGCCTCCTCCCACCCTCCCCTGGGGGCCCCCAGCTGACAGCCTATGAACTGAACAAACTATAATTATATAGAGCCACATCCGCCCTCCTGACTGAGCGATTAGCCAAGATGTCAGGTAAGGGAAGCTTACCGGGCCGGCCCTGGGGTGCGGCCAGCCACCCAGCCCCTTCACACCCACAGGTGAGACTCCTCTCCCCGGGTACAGACTCCTCCCTCAGCATGACCTCGGGCCATTCTTTGAGCCTAGCTTCCCATCACAAGCTGGGGCCTGACAGGGGAGAGAAAAAAGTAGGAGCGACCTCCAGAAGGCCCGCACCCCCAGCCCGCAGCTTTTACCTCGAAACAGTTTGGATTAACAGAAAAGCCGCAGACTGTACAGAGACTCACATGTCCCAGCCCTAGCGAGCTTCCAGGGCACTCCCCCGAGCCACACCCCCTGCTCCTCACTGGTAGATTCTAGACACGTGGTCTACTACTGAGCCTCACCCCCAGCCCTCTTTTTTAATTTTGAGACAGTCTTGCCTGGTGGTACAAGCCTTTCATCCCAGCTACTCTGGGGAGGCTGAGGCAGGCGGAGCTCAAGATGGCCTGATCTACGGAACGAGTTCCAGGCCTGAGTGAGTTCAAGGTCATCCTGGGCAACGAGTGAACCCCAAAAGGTGCTACAGCCCTTACCCTCCGCGGTGACAGAGACCAGGCGATTCCATCATTGCCTGTGTCGGGTAAAAAGACATCACACGCTGCACCGCCTTAGAAAGCTTGTGTTGTTTGTATATGCTATTGAGATGTGGATGTAATGTCTGGAGCTATAGCAGCTGTCTTGGGGCCAAGTTGAAGGCTTTAAAGACACAAGGCAAGTGCCCAAAGAGAAGGGGAAAAAAAGAGAGGCCATAATATATATATATTAGACTCTCCTATCTCAGGACTTCTTATATGCTATATATATCATGTTTATACCATTCTTGGGTTGTTCTGCTACTCATAGCCAAACACAATCATTTAGTACGTGTGTGTGCATGCACACACACACCAGAGGTCAGCCTCAAGCGCTGTTCCTCAGGAGCCATCTACCTTATTTTGTGTGGGGAGAGGTACTCACCCATGTGATCTCTGCTTTATTATTACTATTATTTTTAATTTTGGATTTAGTTATTATACTTTTATGAGTATTTTGCATGCCTGTATATGTGTGTGTGTGTGTGTGTGTGTGTGTGTGTGTGTGTGTGTGTGTGTGTACCTGGTGCCAGCAGAGGTCAGAAGAGGGCATCAGATCCCCCAGGACTCGAGTCATGGATGGTTGTGAGCCACCATGTGGATGCTGGGAACTGAACCTGGGTTCTCTGCAAGAGCAACAGGTGCCCTTAATCCCTGAGTCATCTCTCCAGCTCTGCTGAGTTGTTTTGTTTTGTTTTTTTAAGTGTCTCTCACTGGATCTGGAAGTCACCCAGAATGGCTAGCCAACGAACACCAGGGTCCTCCAGTTCCCACCCCTCGCCACTGAGGAGATAGATGCATGCCACATGCCCAGCTGTTTACAAGGGTGCTGGAGAACTGAACTAAAGTTCTGATACTTGTGCCACAGGCATTTTAACCACTGAGCCGGGTCCCTAAGCCCCAACTTGGCTTTGGAAGTAGGGTCTCTCACTGAGGCTAGGAACTCACCAATTCAGTTAGACTGACTGGCCAGCGAGCCCCAGGATCCTGCCTCTACTTCCCAGTAATTGAGATTACAAGAGTATATGCCCAATTCTTTATGCGGGTTCTGGGACTCGAACTCAGGTCCTCATGCTTGCCGGGCAGGCACTTTATGGACAGCCATCTCCCAGCCCCCAAACACAATCCTCAATTACTACAGACTACTTCGGGGGAAGCTTCGCCTTGGAGGACAAACAGTTCAATGGACTCCAGGGATTTCGGGCTACTGACTCCAGGAAGTGCCGGGAGTCTGGGGGTGCGGTGGGGGCTCTCATTATTTCCTCATGAGGAGGCCACGAGTGTCGGGAGGCCTGCTACCAAGACTTACCTAAGCCTCCGGCCCAGCTCCCTAACCACACCCTAGGCTGCGCCCCCCTCCCTGGGCCCCAACTTGCACAGCAGCCCAGCCTCGAGGCCCCGCCCCCTACTCTCTGGAGGAGCCGAGGTTCCGCTTTCCAGAGAACGAGCAAGTGTCTCTGCTCAGCCTTGTTTACGGTTGTTGAACTATTTTCGTCAAATTAATTAAATACATGCTAAATCTTCTCCGATTTGTTGTGCAACAAATTAAAGACGCTAAGATCGCGAAATGCACACAAAACCTGTTTGTCCCGATAAATACCCACGTGACAGCCCTGAGTCAGGTGGTCTAGAATCCGCTTCCACCCAAGCCCTGCACCAGGGCAGAACTCTGACCACCTCCCATACACCCCAAGGTGCCTGGACTCCCAGGGAATATCCATGGCTTCCCACGCTTCCCTATCCACTGTACAATAATGAGTGTGTGTGTGGGGTGTGTGTGTGTGTGTGTGTGTGTGTGTGTGTGTGTGTGTGTCTGTGTGTGTAAGTCATAGGACAACCTTGGGTATTATTTTTCCTCAGACACCATCCACCATTTTTTTGAGACAAGGTTGCTCAGTCCTGGAACTTGTCAAGTAGGCTAGGTGGCTAGTTTTCAAGCCTGACTCCATTGCCCTAGTCCTGGGATTACAAATTGGCTCCACCACAGTCAATTTATTTTTTTAGTTTTTTAATTGTTTTTTTTTGGGGGCAGGTGGTTATTTTAAGACAAGATTTCTCTGTGTAACCCTGGCTGTCCTGGAACTCACCCTGTAGATCAGTCTGGCCTCGAACTCACAGATCTGTCTGCCTCTGCCTCCCGAGTGCTGAGATTAAAGGTGTTGCACCATCATGCTTTTTTTTTTTTTTTTCTTTTTTTAAACCCAGCTTCTTAAACAGTGGGTTCTGGGGATCAAACTCGGGTCCTCACGCTTGCACAGGAAACACTTTACCAATAGAACCATCTCCCAGCTCCCACCGTGGTCGGGCCTGCTAGAGCCCTTCAAAGGCCACAACAACAAAACCAAACCGTGCTCCACATACTCACATAATCCTAGCAACAAACCCACGGTTCGTTCGTTCTCAGTTTTCCTACTCAGCCTACGGATGTGGCCAAAGAAGGTTTAATCAAAGTTAAAAAGGCAAATATTTCCAACCACAACAGTGGAAAGGCTCAAATGGCCGATGTAGACAGGGAAAATGAGGAAGAGAGTGGACAGAAACACAACACGCAGTGACGTCTTTGACGCAGACAACATGGGGTTAATACTTTGAGCTAGGGGCATTCTGGAGCCTTTAAAAATGGGGGACTAGAGCTGGAGAGATAGATCAGTGGTTGAGAGTGCTTGCTGATCTTCCAGAGGACCAAGATTCAGTTCCTCAGCACCCACATCAGGCAGCTCCAGCACCAGGGGATCTGACATCTTTTTCTGGCCTCTTCAGATACCGCAGGCATGTGCACATACCACACTCATAACCACAAATTAAATAGAAAAAAAAAATCTCGGGTGGGGCAGTGGTGGCGCACGCCTTTAATCCCAGCACTCGGGAGGCAGAGACAGGCGGATCTCTGTGAGTTCGAGGCCAGCCTGGTCTACAGAGCGAGATCCAGGACAGGCACCAAAACTACACAGAGAAATCTGTCTCAAAAATAAATAAATAAATAAATAAATAAATAATTAAAAAAATAAAAAATAATCTTTTGAGGAAATGTGGAGTGGTTATTTTGGAAGGGAGACAGGATGGGGGAACTTAAGTGATGTCCGCAGTGCTCTGGCCAGGAAGTCTCCAAACCCTGTCAGTCCTTTCATTGTTAATAATGAAACACCCGACACACACAACTGAAACAAGGGAAGGTTTGTTCTGAGTCACGGACTCAGTCCATTGTTATCTGGCCCATTGTCTTGGGACTGAGGCAAGGTAGAGCGTCGTTGTGGTGGAAAACACTCGGAAACTGCACGCTTCATGGAAGACAGGAAGCCGAGAGAGGAGCAACAGGGAGTGCCCAAGGACAGACAAGTCTTTTGAAGATCCACCCTTAATGACCCACTTCCTCCAGCCCCACCTTCCGCAGCTCCAGCTCCTCTGGACAGTTTCCTTCAACTTTGATTTTCTTTTTGCAAAGCCAGGCCTGGGCCCCATAGAGGCAGGAGGCCACGCTCTGCTTTATCGCTGTTCCAAGATCCCCCCGAAATCCAGGGCCATCTTCCTGTCCCTCCCCCATCTCGCTCTCTCTGTCTCTGAGTTTCTCTCTCTCTCTCTCTCTCTCTCTCTCTCTCTCTCTCTCTCTCTCTCTTTGTGTTTGTGTTCTCTCTGTGCATACCTGCTCATGTGTGTGCACGTACACACATGTGTGCATGTGGGTGAAGGCCAGAGGACATCTTTGGATGTCATTCCTTTGATGTTGTCCACCCCTTGGGTTGCTTCATTTTCATTTTGTTTTGAGACAGAGTCTCATGTAGCCCAGGCTGGCCTCAAATTCACTATGTAGCTAAGAATGATCTAGAACTTCTGGTCCTTCTGCCTCCATCTCCCAAATGCTGGGGTTAGAGGAATGAATCACCATAACTAATTTATAGGGTGCTAAACAAGCACTCTATCATTTGAGCTACATCCCCTGCCTGTCCACCTTGGTTTTCTGAGACAGGGTCCTTGCTGACCTTGAACTCATCAATCTGGCTGTGCTGACGGGCCAGTGAGCCCCAGGGATCTACTTGTCTCCAGGCTCTGGGACTGTAAGCACACACCTGCACATCTGCCTTCTTTTTTTTTTTTTAATGTGAGATGTGGGGCTGAAACTTAGTTCTTCATAAGAAAAGCACCGTACACATCACTGACCGATCTATCTCCCCAGCCCCCTGTCTGCCTTTTATCTGAACCCACCCAAATTCCCATACACACTTTCCCCCAGGTTTTCCAAGTCCTCACACTGATGCGGAGATAGTAGGGAGGTGAGCTGGCTTTGGTGTGAACAACAGTAACACACTGTGAGACAATAAAGCCGTTTTCCTCTCAGGGAGGGCATTTAGGAGGATCCAGCTGTTATCTACAAACATCTGCCAAAGATGTCACCGGGCCACGGGTCTCTGTCCCAGATTGCTGAACCATGGGTAGATGGCTTCAGGGAAGGAGATGTTCAAATAAGGAAGCCATCTAGAGAAGAGTGAGTTCCCTGCCGCAGGAGGTTTGTGAATAGAGACTATACAAGTACCCAGGAGCGACGGGCTTGGCAGGAATCCAGCATAAGATAAGGAATCTCCGCTCCCATCCTAAAAAAAAAAAAAAATTCCTGGAAAAAAATAGGATAAGAGCACTGGGATGGGGGACAGAGAAAAACAGGACCTATGGCCAAAACATGGTACCAAAGTGGCAGCTGATGGGACACTGGTTCGAGAGGAAATGAAGCTTTGTTTTGTTTTGATTTGGTTTGGGTTTTGGTTTTTGGTTTTTCAAGACAGGGTTTCTCTGTGTAGCGTCTGCCTGTCCTGGAACTCACTCCTTAGACCAGGCTGGCCTCAAACTCCCAGAGATCCATCTGCCTCTGCCTCTCGAATGCTGGAATTAAAGGTGTGCACCACCATGCTTTTATTTTAAAAACCCAGCTTTTTAAACAGTGGGTTCTGGGAATCAGCCTCAGGTCCTCACGCTTGCAGAGGACTTTACCGGTGGAAGCATTTTCCAGCTCCTACCGTGGTGATGTAGGAGTGCACCACCGCATCCAGCCCAAGGATCTTCTTTGTGGCAAATGAGAGATGGAGATGTTGCCCAGACTGTCAGCAGAAGTGGATGCCTTGGGGGGGGGGGGGGGGTGGGGGGGTTGGGGGGAGCCCAAATTCCTTTTGAATTCAAAAGGACTGATTCGGTCTTTCCTATTAATGAACCACACTGATTTGGACGCCATCCTGCTTTATCTGTTAGAGAGAAATTCGTTATTCCCACAGACTGGGCCACCCTCCTGCTTCTGTGTCTGAGGCTTTTGGTGAAATTACTTGTGAAATAGACTGAATCTACACAGCGCATGAAGCATGCAGGTACTGTTTACAGGGTGGCCATCCACTTGACTCCCAAGCCCTCACCTCTCCACCAAGGAACTAGCACAGTATTAGATGCTTTGAAGCCCACTGTGTGTCCAGCTGGAGAGATGGCTCAATCGGTAAAGCACTCGCCCAACAAGCTTGAGGACCTGAGTTTGAATCCCCAACCCCACGAAAAAAGCTGCACATGGCAGCACACATCTATAACCCCAGATCAGGCAGAGGTCAGCTAATCCCTGCAGCTCAGTCCAGCCAAACTGGTGAGCTGAAGATTTGGTGAGAGGACCCTGTCTCAAAAAATAATTTGGAGAGTGGTAGACCTCTGGCCCCTGAGTGCTTATACTCATGAGAGCATGTTCATACACTGAACACACATGCACAAACGCGCAGGGAAGGGAGGTAGGAAATGGGGAAGAGAGACAGATATAAAAAGAGAGACCCACATTATGTCCCTTCTGGAAGCCATTGTCTCAGGTATTCACTCACAATGTGTAAGCTGCACCTTGATGGAAACACACATCCCCTCTTCTCCAAAGAGTGTTTGGAGCCTCGCACGCGCACGCTGGAGACTCATACATATGCACCGTGTCTAAAGTGTTCCTCCCTGTGGATGCCATCTGACGCCTGCTCCGGAACTCAGTGGCTCTGCTTCTGCCTTTCAGTTCTTGTTTATTCGGATGTGGCCGGATTTGGAGGCGTGTGGGTGGGACGTGCATCTCTCCCTAGACACGTGGAGGAAGAATGACGCCAAGTTACCTGAGAAGGAGTGGGGGGCTGAGTCAAGGTCTGCCTACATTCAAATGGCCTGCCAGAAAGGGGGACACCCGGGTCCCCATCAGCTGAATAAAACAGCCTGCAGTGGCTGTGGTGCAAGGGCGGATCTCTGTGAGTTCGAGGCCAGCCTGGTCTACAGAGCGAGAT
>CABHPH010000726.1:22124-33357 GCA_902168325.1 Peromyscus nudipes
AAAGGGGACTCCTGACCCACAGCATGGTGAGGTAAGGGCTAGGTAAGCAGTAGTGACTGCATTTCCCTCCGGCTCCCCTGGGGGAGCGGTACCTCACATCGCCTTTGCCCTCTTGGTTTGGGGTGACGGTTTCAAAGCCCATCCCAGGGTGGGAAGGCCCACAGTTTCCACCCTGCCCAACTAAAGGGTCAGAGGCACAGATTTCCCACTCTGCTAGCCTAATCCAGGAGCAGCTTTAATTTGTTTTTGTTTTTTGTTTGTTTGTTTTTGTTTTGTTTTGTTTTGTTTCCAAGACAGGGTTTCTCCATGTACTTTTGGTGCCTGTCCTGGATCTTACTCTGTAGCCCAGGCTGGCCTCAAACTCACAGAGATCCGCCTGGCTCTGCCTCCCCAGTGCTGGGATTAAAGGCGTGCGCCACCACTGCCCGGCTTTAATTTGTTTTCTGTTGGTTTGGTTTTGGGGTTTTCAAGACAGGGTTTCTCTGTGTAGCCTTGGTTGTCCTGGAACTCACTCTGTAGACCAGGCTGGCCTTGAACTCACAGAGATCTGCCTTCCTCTGTCTCCTGAGTGCTGAAAATAGGTTTTAATTTATTCCTCCTCACCCCAGGATCCATCCAGCATCTCTTCCTCCAGGAAATCTTTCATGACTGACTCCTAAGTGGAGGCTTCAGACCCTCCATGGTAGGGGTTCCTCAGCCTCAAAGTGTTCTGGCCTCAGAAGGTCCTGAGTGGTCCTTGACTTAGGTGCATGTGGGCTTGGCCAGCTGTCAGTGACAGGCTCTGGGGCAAAATTAGAACCATGATACTGGAACTTAGGGAAGCCTGTGACACGTCACACACATTCAACCGACGTAGGTGAGATTAGAAAGGCCTTTAGGGTAGGCGTTGAAACCAGAGCCCAGAGAGGTCAAGTGACTGATCCAGCATCACACAGCAGAAACGACACACAAAGTGAAACAAAGGGGAAGCGGGGAGGGGAGGAAGACAAAAATTAAGAAAACACAAGTATGTACACATGTACATGCACAATACACTCCTTAGAATAGTTCAGATGCCACGCTTAGCATGTATCTCCTTCCATAAGACTCACCCCTGGGGACAGCCCCTATCTGTCACCCTGCCACATTAGCCTTGAGTAACGGACAGCCTTGCCTTGCGGTCACCGGGACAACGGCACCAGTGATGAATGTCCCTGCACGTTTGTGTGAGGGTCAGCAGGGCTGGGTCAGCTCAGGCAGCCTCCCTAATGCCCAGGTCCTGCAGGGCTCTAGAAGTCCACAGGTCTTGGGGCTGAGAGTCCTGGGCCCAGAGGAGATCCAGCATGGAACCGTAGGAAGGTTCGGAGGCAGGCGTGAGTTCTGCACCGGGGTTGGGAGTCTGTGTCCTTACCCTTGGGCAGCTCTGCTTAGAACTTCATTCATACAAGGGTGGACTCTGGGTAGCAGAGCATGGGGGAGGTGTAGAAATACAGAGAGAGGGCATCTTCCCACTGTGAAGACCACTCCAGTTCCCTCCCCTGCCATGTCTCCCTCCCTCCTTCTCCCACCCACCCCACCAACCAGACTGGCCACGAGGCAAGCCAGCCCCTGAGGCCCCGCCCTCCGCCACCAGGTTACCCAGGATGTACAAGAGAACTGACCCATGCTTCCCCTTGCTCTTCTTTTCCTTCTAGAAGCCTGGAGAATGTGCCAGTCCTGGCCCCCAGCCCCCCATGACATCAGCCACATGGATGTCTGGTCCCCAAGTGTCCCCGGAGGAGACAATATTTTGAGAGTCTCCTTGGGCCAGGTAGTGGTGATGCATGCTTTTAATCCCAGCACTCGGGAGGCAGAGGCAGGCAGATCTCTGTGAGTTTTGAGGCCAGCCTGGTCTACAGAGTGAGTTCCAGAACAGCTGGGGCTACACAGAGAAACCCTGTCTTGAAAAACTGGGGCGGGGGGCAGGGTTGGGGTGGGGGAGTCTCCTTAGAGTCTCTCAGAGACCATTTGTTTGGGGGTTGCTGGTTTCTGGGGTTCCACACAGGCAGATCACAGCAGCAGGCCTGGAGTTAGCAACAACCACTCCTCCACGTGATACCAGCATACAGTTGACCTAATTCAGACACAGGCTACACAAAGCAGTTCACACACACACACACACACACACACACACACTTTTTTTTTAATGAAAAAGGAAGTCCAGAAATTAAAATCAACCCAAACAGTACTTCTTCGGCTCCAGCCTGTCTGCCAGTTCACCTATATTTGTTCTGTGGGAGTTCCAGCTACTTGGGGTCCCCAGAGAGAAGATCTGTGGTCCCCACCCCACCCCCTTGTTCGGGCTGCTCTATCCATGGTGTTTGGGTTACGGTATCTGCCCACCCAGTGGCTGAGAGGTTATCCTGGGTTCCTTTCTGTTGCTGTGATAAAGTACCCTAACAAAGAGCAGTTTAGTGGAGAAAGGGATTATCACAATTCCGGGTTACAGCCCATCACGGTGGGGAAGTCGAGGAACTCCAAACGGCTGGTCACATCCCATCCACAGCAAGAGCCAAGAGAAATGAATGTGTGCTCACTCGCTCGCTAGCTTATGCCCAGCTGGATTTCTCTACTCTTACACAGTTTGGGAACCCCTGTGGAGGGAATGGTACCACCCACAGTGTCCACGCTGATTAATTTAATTAAGGTAATCCCTCACAGATATGCTCACAGGCCAACCCAAGGAAGAGGATCCTTCACTGAGACACTCTTCCCAGGTAATTCTATATTGTATCAAATTGACAATTAAAGCTAGCCATCAGGAAGGCCAAGGCTTACTGAAGACCCTGATGCTCCTACAGCCTTTGCTGTGCCAAATTGAGTCTGGTAATTATGGTGTATCTACACGTAAGAGAGGATAAATCTCTCACTTCTCATGCATTCAACAATGCCCAGGTGGGGGCTGGAGAGAGGGATATCTCAGTGGTTAAGAGCATGTACCACTCTTTCAGAGGACCTGAGTTCGATTCCCATCACCCTCATCAAGTTGGCTCACAACCACCTGTAATTCCAGCTCCAAGAGATCTGATGTCCTCTCCTGGTCTCCACAGGTAACACTAAAAACTACAAAACAAAAACAAAAAAAAAAAACAAAAAACAAAAAAAAACAAAAACAAAAAACAAAAAACCAAAGAAACAATTCCTGGGTAACAGGCACTGCCTAGCACCCCAGAAGCATGTTGCCTCTAAGTCAACAGGCTGCTGACCCTTATGCAATGGGACCTACGTGCAGGCAAGGACACAGGCCATCGTAGCTCAGAGCCACATAGCATCCCCGAGGGCAGAAAGGATGTTTTGGGCCACACGGAGAGAGTCTGACTCAACCAGAGGTCAGCAAAGGCTGAGGAGCAAAAGGGCCTCTGAACTGTTACTCAGAGAGTCAGCCAGAAGAAGGGGGCTCATGGGAAATGGGGTCCCACTAGGGCAAACAGCAGGGGCAAATGAGTAGGAGAGTCAGAGAAGAGAGAGTTAGTGTGGGGTGCAAAGAGAAAGTGGGGCAGATGGTCGTGGCTGGCAGGGCTGGAGAGGGGCCTGCAGGGAGCTCATGCTGGCGGACTGGAGCAAAGAGAGGGACAGCCAGCTCCTCTAGCCTCAGCTCCTGCAGAACCCACATGCAAGTGCCCGTGTGCCAATGGCCACACTGATATGTGTTGCACCTTGGGACAAAGTGTCAGCTTACGATCTGGTCTTTTTTATTCTTGATGTCCCCTGGTGTCCTCAGGCCTGAAGAAGCAGGCCCCTGAGATCAAGCATTCCTTCCTACTACCCTCTCTAAGCATTTCAGAGACTTGGAGATTGCCTATAAGTTTATTAAGAAATCATTGTGGGCCAGGCGGTAGTGGTGCACACCTTTAATCCCAGCACTCGGGAGGCAGAGACAGGCAATCTCTGTGAGTTCAAGGAAGAAAGGAAGAAAGGAAGAAAGAAATCATTTTGGTTTTGCCTTGCTGACATTTATCATTTGACTTGGGTGCCACTGTCCTCCATCTGCCCCAGTGCCCACCTATCGGGATGCCGCAAAGGCCCCTTTCCCTGGACTAAGTTCCTGGAACCTGTCTACTTCCTCAGCCATAGCTTCCTCCCCATGAATCCTTAGGTGCAAAGACCAATGAGGTTTCTTTGCTTTGCCTACTAGGAACTCAGACATCCAATTATCAGGCAAGCAGCCCTGGGGCCACACAACAATTAGGACGGGCTGACTCATGGCTAGCTATTATTTATGGAGCTCACCCCATCCATCAGTGTTGATTGCTGTTATGGTCTAAATGGGAAGTGTCCCTGGCAGGCTCAGGGGAGCCAACTTCTCCTCTCCAGAAGGGGGCGCTGTTGGGGGAGGAAGTAGCTCTCTAAGGGTGGGTGAAATTGGAGGGTTAAGGCTTGACTCTGCTTCCTATAGGAGTTTTCCATGGCCCTGTCCCGCCTAGACATGAGCAGGTTGCTTCATGCTGCTACCTCCATCCATCCCCCAACAACGGATGTCTCCTTTCAAAGCGTGAGCCCAAACAAACACTTTGTGCTGGTTAACTTTCTTTCGGCAGCTTGACACAAGCTAAGTTCGTCTCGGAAGAGAGACCTGAACCTTTTCATGACAGGGTTTCTCTGTGTAGCCCTGGCTGTCCTAGAACTCCCTCTGTAGACCAGGCTGGCCTTGAACTCACAGAGTTCAAGAACTCACCTGCCTCTGCCTCCCAAGCTCTGGGATTAAGGACATGTGCCACCACCACCACCCAATGACAGGCTTTTTTTTTTCCCCCTTCGAGACAGGGTTTCTCTGTGTAGCTTTAGCGCCTTTCCTGGAACTCACTCTGTAGCCCAGGCTGGCCTCGAACTCACAGAGATCGCCTGCCTCTGCCTCCCTTATGCTGGGATTAATTTAAAGGCGTGCGCCACCACCACCCAGCCGACAGACATTTTCTTGATTCATGATTGATATGGAAGGGCCCAGCTCACTAGGAGAGTCGCCACCATTGGGCAGGTGGTCTTAGGTGTCCAAGAAAGCAGGCTGAGCAAGCCACGGGGAGCAAGCAAGTAAGCAGCACCCCTCCATGGCCTCTGCATCAGCTCCTGCCTCCAGGTTCCTGCCCTGAGTTTTTGTCCCAGGTTCCCCTCATGCTGTAGGACAGCCGTAAACTAAAACAAACCCTCTCCTCCCCAAGTTGCTCTTGGTCATGGTGTTTTGTAGTTGGACTTTCCTTTGGGCCACCAGCTCACAAATAATGACATGGAGACTTCTTATTAATTATGAAAGTTCGGCTGATAGCTTAGGCTTGTTCCTAACTAACTCTTACAACTTAAATGAACTCATTTATGTTCATCTAAATTCTGTCACGTGGCGTTAACTCTCTTCCATCTTGCATCTCATGTTTCCTCTCTGTGTCTCCTGGCATCTCAACTGCACCTATACCTCCTGCCTAGCTATTGGCTGCTCAGCTTTTTATTACACCAATTACAGCAATATATCTTCACACAGTGTACAAATATCCCACAACAGTGTTTTATCACAACAAAGAAGAAAACACTCTTCAGAGGTTTCTTTCAGGTGTTTAGGCACAGTGACTTGAAAGTAAGTCATACAGGAGCTGGGTGTGGTGGCGCACGCCTTTGATCTCAGCACTCAGGAGGCAGAGGCAGGTGGATCTCTGAGTTCGAGGCCAGCCTGGTCTACAGAGTGAGCTCCAGGACAGCCAGGGCTACACAGAGAAATCCTGTCTCAAAAAAAGAAAAAGAAAGAAAGAAAGAAAAAAAAACTAACTCATACAACTCAACTGCCTTATGGGTTTTTAAGTCCCAGATTCTGGATAGGCCCCTTGCAAACACACATATATACATGCATATATGTGTTCATATAGCCATTCATATGTACATGCATACAAACATGTATATATGCACATATAGATGGGTAGATATATTAATATATATGTGTGTGTACATGTGTATGTATGCATGCATGCATGATGGGTATGTGATCACATGTATGCGTGTATATGTATGTGTGCCTTTATGTATATATTTGGAGGTCAGTGAAACAGAGTATCTTTATGTACCTAGGCTAGCTTTGAACTTGCTACCTTCCTGCCTTGGCCTGCTGAATGCTGGGATTACAGGTCTATACCACCCACCTGGCTCTGAATTGCCCCAGTTCTCACCCTCAGCCTTCCCGGCCATCTCTGACTCCTGGACACCGACACACCATGGTAGTCATTTTCCAGAAGGGTGCTGGTGAGGCCGAGAGGTGGGAAAAGAGTGTCGTGCTATTGCATACTTTCTCTTGAGTCTGCGATGAGCTCCCATTAGCCTATAGATCTGGTCCCATAAAATAGATTTGTGGACTCGCAGCCAGACACAGCCTCGCTCTTGAGCCGCACTAATGGCTCATTTCTCCACCGTCTTCCTCGAGTAACTGATCGTCATGAATTTTTCACCCAAATGTTGCCACTAAAGATGTCACCGGCTCCCCTCCCCGGGAGACTTGACAATCTGGCTCTGATGGGGTAGGGGCAGGGGACATTGGGAGAGGGGAGAAGTTATGCCCCTGAGGAGAGCAGAGGAAGGCGGGGATGGGGAGACGGCTCAGCTCACGGGTAAAGCACTTGCCTCACAAGCATGAGGGCCTGAGTTTGGATCCCAGAAACCAGGTAAAAAAGGAAAAGCAAAGAACACACACACACAAACAACATGTGTAGTGGTGTGTGCTTGTAACCCCAGTGACGGGGAATGGGAAGGGGAGATGGGGCATCCCTGTAGCACCCTGGCCAGCTAGCCTAGCCTACTTGGTTCAGTTTAAGACTAATGAAAGGCATTGTTTCATTAGTGGAAGGTACTTGAGGAACAGCCCAGGCTGTCCTCTGACCTACACAGGCTTACAGGTACATGCATGCTCCCACATATACAAGTTTATACATCTACCCCCCACATAGGTGCTTACACAAACACACACACACACATATATATATATACACATATATATACACATACATGCATGCACACACATTTTATATATATAACTATATATATATATATAACTATATATATATAGTTATATATATATATAACTCTGAGGTGGATCAACCGCTGGCTGTCAGTTCCGGGTGCCAGCAGCAGCTCCATTTATGGAGCACGTAGAGCAGGCTAGACTCCAGTCTTACACCCGTCACCTCATTTAATCTCAGCCGCAAACCGATAAGGGCGGTGCAGATGGGCTGGGACTCAGAGAAGCTGAGTGACCTGCCCAAGGACACAAAGCTCGTTCCTGCAGCAGAACCAGGAGGCAAACCCAGGTCCCGAGGGCTCCAGTGTCTGCACCTTTAATCTGTTTGTTGTCTGTGTTACACGGCCTGAGTCAGACAGACCCCTCGGGGTTGACCCTCAGCTCTGCCTCAAACTCTCAAAGGACAAATAAGGTAACAGATACGGGTATGATGGCGCAGGCCTGTAATTCCAGCACTCAGGAGGTGGATACAGGAGGATCTGGAGTTCAAGGTCATCCTTGACTACAAAGCAAGTTCAGGGCCAGCCTAGGCTACACGATACCCTCTCTCAAAACACAAAAAATAAAAAATAAAAAGGGTGTGTGTGATAGCTCAGAAAGTAAAGGGCTTGCTTTGTAAGTGTGAAACCCTGAGCTCAGTTCCCAGAATCCACATTTTTTTTTTTTAAAGATGGGTACGTGCTTGTAATCCTAGTGCTGGGAAATGGAGAGAGGCAGATCCCCGGGGCTTGCTGGCCAGCCAGACTAATAGGTGAGTTCCAGCTGGTGAGAGACCCTCTCTCAAAAACAAGGTAGACCTTGTCCTGACAAACAACACCCAAGCTTGACCTCTGGCCTCCACATACACCACACAGACACACACAGACACACACAGACACACACACACACACACACAGACACACGACACACGCACACACACAGCATATACACACACCATACATACATGCATACCATACACATGTACACATACACACCACACACACATGCACACATACATACACACATCATACCATACACACACATGTACCATACACACACACCACACACACATACACCACATATACACATACCACACACATACACTACACACACTTACACCACACATACCATACACACATACACACAGACCATACACACACACACACACACACATACATTACACACACGCCACACACACACTCCCATATGCATGTACACTTGCACTCACATAAACATGCACGTGCATACATGCACACCCAGAACATATCCGCAGATTGATTGATTGACACTTTACAAGAATCAAACACTTTTCACGTGGCACCCCCGGCTGTAGCCAGATTACTGCCCTATAAATGAGTAAGAAGCGTGTTGACTGATTCATGAGGAGGCAGAGCCAAGCCCAAGACAGTCACCCAGGAATGACGCAGCTCTGTAACTTAATGACTGCCTGCTGAACAAGTAATCAGTCCTGCCTGGAGGGCAAGGAGAGGTCCCGGAAGGCTTCCCAGAGGAGGGGACAACTCACTCACTACCCATCAGTGGTGTTTGGGTTGCAACCAACCTGGTGACCCAGTGACTCTCGTCTTGGGAGAGGTGGGCTGGTGAGGGAGGATGAGAGCTCGGGACAATTTCAGAAACTCTTCAAAGCTTTGAGTTTATCTCCACACGTCTGTGCACACCTGAGATTCCAGCACTTGGGAGGTTGAAGTAGGATTTCACGTTTGAGGCTAGCCTGGACTACATCGTAAGATCTCGGGTTAGACAAACAAAACAAAGCAAACACGATAGCGCTGAAGAGATGGCTCTTGCTTGCTGTACACGCACGAAGACCTAAATTTGAATCTCCAGGGCCCACGTAAATATGGGGAGGTAGCAACGTCCCAGTTTCCTGTGGGAGATAGGAGGTGAAGACAGGAGACTCCTGGAAGGCCGTGGCCAGGCTAGCCTGCTCCGTGCTTCAGCGAGCAAGAGACTGCCTGTGCTAGTCAGGATTCTGTGATAAAACGCCATGACCAAAAACAACTTGGGGAGGAAAGGGTTTATTTTAGCTCACAGCCCATGGTTGAGGGAAGTCAGGGCAGGAACCTGTCTGTAGGCAGGAATGCTGCTTACCAACCGGGCTTGCCCAACCTGCTTTTTTACACCAGCGACCACCTGCCCAAGGCAGTACTGCCCAGTGAGCTGCCCTCCTGCGTTAATCATCAATCACAAAAACATCCCACCCTGATCCCAGGTGACTCTAGTTTGTGTAAAGTTGGAAAACAAAAGGAATGCGGCCTCAAACAAGGTAGAAGAGTTCACTGATCTCCACATGTATGCCATGGTAAGCACATGCCCGTACTCATGTATACACGTGGATGCACACGCGCGCGCACGCGCGCGCGCGCGCGCGCGCGCACACACACACACATAAAAATACGGAGTGTTTTTAAAATTTAATATACAGTCCTACCACTCAGGAAGCTAAGGCAGGAGGATTGCCTTGAGTTTGAGGTAAACATGGGTTACAGAATGAGGTCCTGTGTCAAATAAATAAATAAATAAATAAATAAATAAATAAATAAATAATAATAAAAAAACAGAAGCTGCGCTGGTTCCTCCCCCAGAAGACTGGGACGAATTGCTACTGGATCCATGACTCAGAGGTAAAAGTTAAAACCATAGAAGGATGAAAAGAAAACATGAATGAATCCCTTTATAACGACAGCAAGGGAAGAACTGTCCAATGAAGATTCAGAACTCAAAAGCCAGAAGAGATGAGCAATTAAGATAATAAGGGTAATAGCAACAGTAAATCTGTTGTGTGACAAAGAGCAGGTGAGCAGAGTCAGAAGACAAAATCCTCACAACTCTTATCACAGCCGAAATCTCTTCTCTCTCATATATAAAAAGTTTCTGGGCCAGGGGCGGTGGCGCACGCCTTTAGTCCCAGCACGCGGAGGCAGAGGCAGGCGGGTCTCTGTGAGTTCGAGGCCAGCCTGGGCTAAAGAGTGAGTTCCAGGAAAGGCACCAAAATTACACAGAGAAACCCTGTCTCGAAAAACAAAAAACAAAAGACAAAAAAGAGTTTTTAGGGGACAAGAAGAAAAGACCATGGGTGTGTGCTGGCTAGTTCTACGTCAATTTGACACAAGTTAGAGCCATTTGGGAAGAAGGCACCTCAGTTGAAAGACAGACCCCCACCAGATTGGCCTGAGGACATGTCTGTGGGGCATTTTCTCCATTAATAATTGATATGGGTGGGCCCAGCTCACTGGAGGCGGTGCCACCCCTGGGTAGGTGGTCCTGAGTTTATAAGAAAGCAGGCCAGTTAGCAGCACCCCTCCAGGGCCCCCTGCATCAGTTCCTGCCTCAAGTTCCCTCAGGACTGGACTGTGTTGGGATGTGTAAGATAAACCCTTTTCTCTTCAACTTGATTTTAGTCATAGTGTTTATTGAAACAATAGAAACCCTAAGACACAGTTGGAGAGATGTTAACAGTTAGGAATGCTTGCTACTCTTTTTAAGGAGCACAGTTCTGTTCCCAGCATCCACATCAGGCAGCTCACAACTGCGCATAACTCTAGCATAAATCTTTTGGCTTCCAAGGGCGCGCGCGCACACGCACGCGCGCGCGCGCACACACACACACACACACAAATAATAATTTTTTTAAATAAAAGACTACTAATCTAATAGAAAAATGGGTAGATGCCAGGCAGTGGTGGCGCACGCCTTTAATCCCAGCACTCGGGAGGCAGAGCCAGGCGGATCTCTGTGAGTTCAAGGCCAGCCTGGGCTACCAAGTGAGTTCCAGGAAAGGCGCAAAGCTACACAGAGAAACCCTGTCAAAAAAAACCAAAAAAAAAAAAAAAAAAAAAAAAAAAAAAAAAAAAAAAAAAGAAAGAAAGAAAGGAAGGAAGGAAGGAAGGAAGGAAGAAAGAAAGGAAGAAAGGAAGAAAGGAAGAAAGGAAGAAAAGAAAAGAAAAATGGGTGGGCAAAAAAAAAATTAGCCATGACATTCCAAGTAAAAGAAATGTAGGGAAGAATTAAATATGTGACTGCTCAAGCTGAGAGAAAGATAATGGGCTGGGGTGTGTAGCTAGAGTTTTCCTGCCAGGCCCACAGTCAGGACAAATCTTTGTCACCCGCCAATCCCACAGCCACTCAGACCCAACCAAGTAAACACAGAGACTTATATTGTTTATAAACTGTATGGCCGTGGCAGGCTTCTTACTAACTGTTCTTATATCTTAAATTAATCCATTT
>CABHPH010000726.1:33457-53837 GCA_902168325.1 Peromyscus nudipes
CTGACCACTGGCCAATCAGTGTTTTATTTATTGACCAATAAGCAACATGTTTGACATACAGACCATCCCACAGCAGGGGTGTGGGTCAGTTGTAGAGCACCTGCCTAGAATCCCCCAGTGAGGGGCTGGGGTGTGGCTCAGTGGTAGAGCACCTGCCTAGAATCCCCCAGTGAGGGGCTGGGGTGTGGCTCAGTGGTAGAGCACCTGCCTAGAATCCCCCAGTGAGGGGCTGGGGTGTGGCTCAGTGGTAGAGCACCTGCCTAGAATCCCCCAGTGAGGGGCTGGGGTGTGGCTCAGTGGTGGAGCCCCTGCCTCATAGGCACAAGGTCCTAAGCAAACAAACAAACAAAACCCGAAGAGAGTGAAAGATGAATTAAAACTGTCTCAGGAAAACCATTTCTTGCCTATCAGATAGGCATAATTCCAAAAAACACAGGACAACACAGGCTGTGGCATGGGGAAGGAGACGCTCTCCCATGTTGCTGGTGAAATGCAAAACAGTACAACCGTCCTGGATGAAAAACGATTTGGTAATTCTTATCAGAGTTACAGACGTGTTCACTCCATGACCTGGTGATCCCACTGCTGGGAATCTGCTCCAGAGACATCCCCTGAGCGTGTGAGAAGTGATGTAGGAACAAGCTTATTCATTGAAGCCGCAAGTCATGCCAACAAAAAAACCTGGCAACGGCCCAGTTGTTTTAGAAATGTGCATGAAACGGTTGAACTAGAGTGTGCTCCAGCTGCTTTGTGGAGTAGTATGCAGCTGTCTGGGATGAGGGGAGGAGGAGGGAGAGGAGGAGGGGCAGGGGAAGGAGGAGGGGGAAGGGAAGAAGGAGGGAGAGGGGAAGGAGGAAGAACCACCTCTGTCGGTATCAATGCCCAATGGATTCCCAGATACAGTATTTGTAGGAAGAACAAAACAATAGCCATGTATGCAAACAGATCTTGCTTTACTCATTTGCATAACGAAATCCTGGAAGGAAACACAGGAAACTAATTAACTGTTTCCCTAGGGAGTGGTGGACGGGCAGAAATGGGATTTCAGTAGAAGTGTCTGTGTGTTAATAGCGATGTGGAGTCTGACCATGTCAGCATATTACATATTCAGGCTTCTATAGTGATATTAAAATTGGTGGCCCGCCGTGTCAATAAGCACAAATGCACTTCTGGTATTTATGTGGTGGTCTGTTTATCCCTAAATACCATCTTAGACTCATGGGAACTTACTCCTCAATTAGGGCCAGAGGGCAATGGGGAATATGGAACAGGTAAGTCATTAAAAACAAGAAAATACACAGTCTTGGGGCCAGGGCTTGGAGAGCCAATGGGCCTCTGCAGGCTAGGAAGGCTTGTGGTCACAGTCTTGGGTCAACATTAAATCTCTTGGGAGCTCAGGGCCTCAAACATTTTCAAGTTCAATCCTGAGCATCTTACTTAGGGGTGCTGCCTAAAGCGAAGACACTTGGATATGGTCTGGGGGGTGGGGGTGGGGACAGAGGCCATGAAAGGGGGCTCAACCCAAGCTCCCAGAGCTGGTTTCCAAGCCCCAAGCATCCTCTACTTAATACCTCGGCCAGTGGCTGAGAGGTCTCCCCCACCCCACCCCCATGATCGATCGAGGCAGCTCTGGCTCTCTGTGAGGATCTGGTGCCTGTTCCCGCGCACTCCCTCTCAGCAACAACTCAGATGGAATAGATGGAGTCAACGGGATGCGTCCAGGGGCTAGAGAAATGTCTCAGCTCTTAGGAACTGTACTGCTCTGGCAAAAACCCAGAGTTCAATTCCCAGCACCCACATCTGGCAGAGTTCAATTCCCAGCACCCACATCTGGCAGCTCCACACCTGTAACTGCAACTCCCGTGCATGCGTCAGAGGCTTCCGGCCTGTGTGAGCACCTGCACTCACATGCACACAACACATATAGACACACATACACATGACTAAAAAGAATACAAATAAATCTGTGGACAAAGGGCACCATTCTGTATCCTGCCCCGTTCAAGAAGGCTTCCCGATTTCTCGATACCAACAAGATGGCAGACACCTCTTTTTTTTTTTTTTTTCTTGTTTTTCGAGACAAGGTTTCTCTGTGTAGCTTTGTGCCTTTCCTGGATCTCGCTCTGTAGACCAGGTTGGCCTTGAACTCACAAAGATCCGCCTGGCTCTGCCTCCCGAGTGCTGGGATTAAAGGCGTGCGCCACCACTGCCCGGCTGGCAGACACCTCTTAGGCCTTCTATCCTGGGCAGTGACCTGTTCCACTGATCTCAGGGTAGGACCCACATCCAGCCACCCTTTCACCCAGCTATAACATGCAGCCGCCATGTGGAAGTGAGAAGTCCCACACCTTCCCCAAGCCTGGCATGCCACAGGAATTCCATAAATATTGACCTACTGTGTGCTAGGTTTGAGAGATGCAGAATTGGCTCCCTGCCCTGGAGAGGTTCACAATCCTGGGTAGCAGACAGAGTCCCAGAGCTGTCTGACAAGTCACCAGAGACAGGTGACCAGTTACCAACATCAAGTCAAATCCACAGGGCATGCCACTGTGCAAACTGTAGAGCGCTGTGCATTCCAGCAATGTCTCCCTGGGGTGGGCAGGCTGGGTAGGAGAAGAGGGCTGTGTGTGATTGCGACTTCCCACCACAGGGCTGGCTTTTACTGCCTGTATTAAATGTGTGTTGGCTCACTCTCCAGCCGCCCGGCGGCTTGCACACACCTGTACACGGAAGGCTGTAATTTTGTAGTCTGAATCACTGGGTGAGATCACACCCAAGTTACCGGCAGTCCGCTCCTTAGGGCGGGCTGGGCAGGCAGACGCCTTTGTCTTCCAATTACAGAGTCTTTTATTGCTCTTTTAGTTGGAAGAGAAACACCCAAAGAGGCTGGGTCTGGGAGCAGTGTTGTTCTCAATGAAAAGTCACGCAAAGCCACCGAGATCAGGGAGGCAGGGGAAGCCCTGGGTGTTCACTTGAACCCACCTCTTGGGCTGGCTATGAAGAGGCTGAAGCTGGGACTGCCCAGTGGGTGAACTCAGGCATTCCACAGGCTGGTGTATAAATTTTAGCTCTGGGAACAGCAGCTATGTGACCCGGGGAAAATTATCTTCTCTCTCTGAGAATTCCTCTTTCTTAACTATAGACTAGAATGATGCTAAAATCTGAAGATTGAGGTATGGTAGGAAGTACCTGCTGTTTAGTAACCTAGGTCAATGTCAAGCCCCACTATGGACTTGTCTTCCCACTTCTGGTCAGTTCCTCAAATCCTGGCACACAGTTGTGCACACAGTAGGTATACAGGGTAGCAGAAACTCATGGATCCAGGACCTGACTCTTCATTCAGTCCATAAATATTGACCTACTGTGTGCTAGGTTTGAGAGATGCAGAGATGGGCTTCCTGACCTGGAGGGGCTCACAGTCCTGGGTGGCAGACAGAGACCCAGAGCTGTCACAAGTCACCAGAGATGGGTGACAAGTTACCAACATCAAGTCAAATCCACAGGGCATGTTCTCTCCACAGCATACTTCAGATAGGCCCTTAGGGTACAAGAAATGATGCTCAGAGTGTGGATAGACTCCCGGAGTGTGGGAGCTGGGGAGGAAGGGACAGTGTCTCCAGAACGGGTGTTCCCAGAAAGGCTGGGGATAAGACAGAAGAGGGGAAGGGAAAGAGGGTACTGAGATGGATGGGCCAGAGCCAGTTCCTTAAGAGGTTTTGCATCAGGCTGTGGGGGTCCAACTTAATACAGAGGCATGAAGTGGGACTGTGGGTGTGGCTCAGTGGTAGAGTACCTGCCTAGACTCCCCCAGTGAGGGGCTGGGGTGTGGCTCAGTGGTAGAGCACCTGCCTAGAATCCCCCAGTGAGGGGCTGGGGTGTGGCTCAGTGATAGAGCACCTGCCTAGAATCCCCCAGTGAGGGGCTGGGGTGTGGCTCAGCAGTAGAACATCTGCCTAGTGTACACAAGGTCCTAGGTTTTAGCTCCAGCACTGAAAATAAAATAAAATATTTAATAGGGATTAAAAAGGGGAGGCTACAGCATAGAGACAAAAATAAGTAATTGAAAGGGCTAGAGAGACGGTTCAGCGGCTAAGGACACATACTGCTCTTGTAAAGGACCTGAGTTCAGTCCCCAGCTCCTACATCTGGAAGCCCATAACCACCTACAACTCTAGCTCCAGGGGATCCAATACCTTTGGCCTCCAAGGACAACTGTCCTTATATGCACACACCCTCACACATACAGACATACCCACATACACATTATTAAAATAATAAAAATAAATAAACCCTTTTTTAAAAACCTGAGTGGGACTGGGAGATGTCTCAGCAGTTAAGAGGACTCAGGTTTGGTTCCCAGCACCCACATGGTGGCTCACAGCTGCCTGTAACTCCAGTCCCAGGGGATCTGACATCTTCTAGCCTCCTTGGGTACCAGATACATATGTAGCGTACTGACGTACACACAGACAAAACATACATATATGTAAAATAAATAAAAGTTTAAAAAATGATTTTTAAACAGGTCATTGGACACATAAATAAATGGGGAAATAGAAATACCTCTTCCCATATGTTACAATGCCAATTCATACTTCTAAGAAAGCTAGGCATGGTGGCACACACCCGGAACCCCAGGAATTCGAAGGGCCAAACTCAACTAGCAAGTTCCAGGTCAGCCTGGGCTACTTGAGGCACTGGCTCAGAAAAACCAAAAATGAAGAAGTTAATTAGAATTTTAAAATTATATGAAATATTCATAGAAGGGAAGAAAGAAATAAAAATGGTCCCATTAAACAGACACCCGGGGAAACTGGTTGCAGGTGATACCCAGCAGTGGATGGCAACGTCACTGGATGAGTCCGGTGTAGCGGTAAAGACCCAGAGTACCGGCACTCAGGAGGCGGAGGCAGGATCTCTAAAAAGCTCACCTTTCAGGGGATCTTGTGTTTTGTTTTGGTGTGTGTGTGTGTGTGTGTGTGTGTTTTGCCACAGTACACTTGTGCAGGTCCCAGGACAACTTTGGGACTTGGCTCTCTCCATCCACCTTTACATGGGTTCCAGGGATCGAACTAAGGCCTCTAGGCTTGTGCAGCAACCACCTTTATCTGATGAGCCATCTCGCTGGCTCTGTTGTTTTTGTTCTTCTTCTTCTTTTAATTTTCTTTTATTTGCATGTATGTCTGTGTGAAGGTGTCAGATCCTGGAGTTACAGTTGTGGGCTGTCATGTGGGTGCTGGGAATTGAACCCAGGTCCTCTGGAAGAACAGGCAGGGCTCTTAACCACTGAGCCATCTCTCCAGCCCCTGTTTTTGTTCTTTTGAGATAGGGTTTCACACATCCCAAGTCTGGTCCCACACTCCCAGCCCTCCTGCCTCTACCTCCCAAGTTCTAGGATTATAGGGATTTGCCACCACACCTGGGTGAGGGAGTATTTTTCTGAAATACAGTCTCGATACGGAGCCCAAGCTGGCTTTGAACTCACAGCAATCCTCCTGTCTTCCCCTTCCAAGCGCTGGGATTACAGGCACGAGTCACCACATTTATCAAAAAAATAAATAAATAAATAAGTAAATAAATAAATAATTTTTTTTTTATTTTTTAAGGAAAAGCAGGGTGCTGGCGGGGTCACTCAGCACACAAAGGCCACCGCTGCCAAGCCTGACGATCCGAGTTCAAGCACCAGAACTCACATGGCGAGTAGAAAGAACCAGTTCTACGGGGCTGTCCTCTGGTCTCCACATGTTTGCCATAGTGCGCCCATACAGACACACAAAGTCCATTAATGAATGTTTTTAAATGAAAGAAAATGAAGAAATGTCAGACATATGCCATGAAGGGTCCAAGGGAGGATCCTGGACCCCGGGCCATGTAATTCTATTTCCTAAATAAGTCAGTAAAATAAATATCCACATTCAGCAGCAGCTTGTAAAATAACACTGAGATAACAAGCAGCCTGACGGGATGTTGGTGTCTTTCTACTTCCAGTCAGGTGTGCTGCCTCAGAGTTGTTATCCCAGTGATAGGAGGCTGAGGCAGGAGGATCAGGAGTTCAAGTCCAGCTTGGACTATAGAGTTATGACTGTCTCAAAAATTAAAAAGCCAGCATTGCCCCAGGGTTAAGAAAATATACTGTTCTTGCAGAGGACCTGAGTTTGGTTCCCAGCGCCCACACTGGGTAGTGCACAGCCTCCCATAGTTCTAGCTCCAGGGAATCTGATACTCTCTTCTAGCTTTGGGGCTACCTACAGTCACGTGCACATATACAGACACACATTAAAATAGTTAAAAATAAATCGCGGGCTGGAGAGATGGCTCGGTGTTTAAGAGCACATACTGCTCTTGTAGAGGACCTGAGTTCAGTTCCTAGTACTCCATCTGGAACCCCAGCTCCAGGCCTCTGATGCCTCTGGCCTCTGAGGTTAACTGCACTCATGGGCACAGATGCCCTTCCCTTCCACTGCACACAAAATTAAAAAATAAGTCTTCTTGTTGCTGTTGTTGCGGGCCGGGGTTTTGAGACAGGGTTTCTTTGTGTGACCTTGACTGTCCTGGAACTCAGAGATCTGTAGCCCAGGCTGGCCTTGAACTCGCAGAGATCCCCCTGCCTCTGCCTCCTGAGTGCTGGGGATCTCACCAGTGCCCAGCTAAAAATAAGTTTTAAATCAAATAATAAAATAAAAATTTAGAACCACAAACACACACACACACACAAACACTGAGATAGAGAATAGTCAAGGCTTCCCTGGGCCGTGTTCCAGGATCCTGGAACTCAAAGAGGAAGACAATGAAAATAAGCCGTGTGGGCAAGAAAGAAGTGCTGAGTATGGCCAGCATGGCAGGGAAGGTGGTACATTTCCATAATCCTCACAGATGGGAGGCTGAGGCAGGAGGATTAGAGGTTCAAAATCGGCCTGCAAAACTTGGAAAGTCTCTACCTCAAAAAAGCAAACAGAGGCTGAGGACCTTTGCCTCAGCAGTTCAATACTTACCCAGCATGCACAGGGCCTTGGGCTCAATCTCCAGTACCTTGAAGTGCTGGGGGATGAGCCCACTTGGAGGGACTAAGGACTGTGTCTGAGGCCTCGTGCATGCATGCTAGGCAAGTGCTCTACTGCTGAGCCATGCCTGTAGCCCCCTCTAGGGGATTCTTTGCAAGTATTCGGTCACTGAGCAAAAGCCACAGCGCCTCCCTTGGGGATTGTAGGCAGGTACTCTACCACTACCTGAGTCCTCAGTACCTAACTAACAGAATCCAGGCAAACACTAGGTCACATCCCTGGCGCTCATCATACTTCTTAGTTTGAGACAGAGTTTTACTAAGTTGCCCAGGTTGGCCTGGAACGAGCCATCCTCCTGCCTCAGCCTCTGGAGTTCCTGGGATGATATGGTTGAGCCACCACAGCTGGTAGCATCCTCTAATTCCAGACGACATCCTAGCCCATCGCTCTGGACACACCGCGCCTCTCCCCAGCCCGTCCTCTGAGGTGCTTGGTGCAGCCCCCTCCCTGCTGCAAGAACGCCGAGGGTTGGGACGACCGGTTAATGGCAGAGAAAGTGCTGAGAGGGCAGGTTATTTCAGCAGTGTCCTCATCCGTTGGGTATTTCAACATTCTGTGTTTGTGCAAGAGACATAATGGGACGCGTCATAAACTCACACCGTCTCGAAGCTCGGGCACGTCGTGGCGGGATAGAGGGGAACTGTCGGGGTTAGCGATTAAGCTGTCTCCAGGCTCCTTAGGGTGAGTGGGGCTCGGCCCGTGCACAGCCCTGGAGAGAAATCTCAGGGTGTCAGAGAAAACCCAGAGCAATTACCTCTGGGGCTAGTTAGATGAGGGTGCCGATAGCAGGCCCCACCTTTCTGCCTGCCAGGGGGAGGAGGGCCAGCTTGTCCCATCATTTCACCCACCCCGTCGGGGAGGAGGTCACCAATGACCTCATGGGGGCAGAGGTTGTGAATCATGGCTCAGCCTGGTCCCACTTCCCTGGAGGAGAGCGGGCATGTGGGTCTCCAATGGGGCACCTTTGTGCCTGGAGCTAGCCACCACCACGTCTTGGTGGATCTTCCGAAGAGCTGGTTCTCGGAGAAAGCCTCTTCCGGGAAGCCACATTTGGACCAGAATTATCCATTCAGATCAGCTGTGACACAAGATTTGGTTTAACTGCCCCCTTTTGGGGCTAAGTGGAAGGTGGGGGAATCACCTCACTGAAGCTGGGAATGAAGCCAGCAGAAGGGTGCGACAGCTTCCACTGGGTGGGACAATACTGATCATTCTGCTGAGTGTGTGTGTGTGTGTGTGGTGGGACAGTCTTCTGGGGGGGGGAGGGAGGGGGGGGAGGGAGAGGGAGAGAGAGAGGGAGAGAGAGAGAGAGAGAGAGAGAGGTCCTGGGGATTGAACCCTGTTGATGATAGGCAAACACGCTATCATTGACCAAAGCTCATAGACCCTCACTTGGAGATTCTAGGCAGACATTCTACCACTGAGCCACACCCCAAGGTTCTCACTGGGGTGTCCTAGACAACTAACTGTTCTACTGCTCTATCTCCAGTCCACATCACTGGGTTTCTGATTCTTCCCCTGGTCAAAGGAGCCCAGGGTCTTACTTTCTCTGGTCAAGAACTGATGTCTTGGTGTGATGGATGTTGGTTAGGTCATGGCACTCTGTCTTGGAATGGACTTGCTCACTTCCTGAGCCCTGGTTGCTCATCGACAACCCTGGCCTAACAGCATCACTTTCAGACATAGCCCAGAGCAAGTGCAACATGCATTATATGACATCAGTACAAGAGAGTAAGTCTCATCTGGTTCTAGAACCTTCTGTGGTTCCTTCGAAGACTGCTTCCCATAGCATAACACATTAGCTATAACATGAGTTTTCTTCTTCTCTTGCCCAAATTCCATTTTTAGTCTCAGCGTGGTCAAACTGTAAACTCAAAAATGAGTCCATTCTTCAGGGTGCCCCTAGAGAGATGCCAAGACAAGAGGTTGACCTAAGCAGCTCAACAACCCTCAGTGGGTCACCACAAGCCACGAGGTGGGACCAGGCCAGCTCACACATGGTAACACAGTAACTACTCTGTAGCTTATCACTACCCTGGTGTGCTGGATCATTTTATGTTAACTTGACACAAGTTAAAGGCATCTCTGAGAAGGGAACCTAGTCCTACAGGTTTGCCTACAAGCTGTAAGGCCTTTTCTTAATTAGTGATTGATGGGGGAGGACCAGCCCATTGTGGGTGGTGCCATCCTTGGGCTGTTGGTCCTGGGTTCTAGAAGAAGGCAGGCTGAGCAAGCCATGGGGAGCAAGCCAGTAAGCAGCACTCCTCCATGGCCTCTGCATCAGCCCCTGCCTCCAGGTTCCTGCCGTGCTTGAGTTCCTGTCCTGACTTCCTTCAGTGATGAACTACAATGTGGAAGTGTAAGCCAAATTAACCCTTTCCTCCCCAAGTTGCTTTGGTCATGGTGTCTCATCACAGCAACAGTAACTCTAAGTAGGACACCTGGCCTCTGTCCCATGAATGATGCCATCATTGTTCTTCTTCGCCTCCAATAAAGTCCCTTCCCAGTGTAAAGCATTGCGAGAGTCTCATCACCAATTCAGCTGTGGAGATGAAAAAGTTTACTGAGCTGGCCATGGGGGCAGTTGTTATCCGGCTACTGCAGAGTCTGAAGAAGGAGGAATAAAAGTTCAAGACTGTGCTACACAGTGACTTCAAGGCTAGCCTGGGCAACTTAACGAAACCCTGCCTAAAACTAAATAAATGATAGGGCCAGGGAGACGGCTCAGCCCACGAAAGAGCATGGCCTTGTAGTGTAGGCCTGATGACCCAAGCTGCATCCTCAGAACCCACATACAAGCCAGGCGCACCAGCGGCTTGCATCTGTAATCTTAGCACTCCTGTGGTGAGATGGGAGGCAGAGGTGTTAGCCTTGGCTAGAAGCTCATAGGCCAGCTAGCCTGGGGTACACAGCGCAGGGGCAGAAACCAGAGAGACAGTGCCTTGAAAGAAGAAAGGGGGGAAATGGTGAAGGGTCAGGGAGATGGCTAAGTGGTTAAACACTTGCTACTGTGTAAGCGTGAGGATCTGATTGCAGGTCCCCAGAGCCCAGGTAAGTGATGGGGCTAGGTGTAACGGCCCACCTATAACTCCAGCCTTCAAAGGTAGAGACAGGGCATCCCCACAGGAAGCTGGTTAGTGAGACTCAGCATATCTGCGAGCTCTGGGTTCGATTGAGAGACCCTGCCTCCATGAATAAGGTAGAAGAGTGATTGAAGATGGTTTCTGACACCAGCCTCAGGCCTCTGCACATGTACCCTCACACAGAAACACGCATACACGTTCTCTCTCTCTCTCTCTCTCTCTCTCTCTCTCTCTCACACACACACACACACACACACACACACACACGCACACACACGCACACACATGCACACACATGCACACACACGCACACACACAGAGGCAAAAAGTTTTTAAAAAATAGAAAGAGAAAACCAATTTCCAAAAAATTGTCTCCCTACCTCCACCAGAATACCATGGTATGTGTGCACCTGCACTTATACACACATACATACTCAAAAAATAATTAATGAATTTTAAAAATAAAAAGTGTATAAGGGAAGCCTAGGCATGCATCATAAGAAGGTGTCCCCTATTGAGAGCCTCTATAAGTCTATGGAACACTGGCCAGGCTTCCTTGTCTTGTCTGAAGGTGATGAGTATTACTATAAAGACATCCCTTGGAGCTGAGGGTGGAGCTCAGTGGATAGACACTCGCCTAGTGTGAATGAAGCCCTGGGTTCCATCTCCAGCACTTCGTAAATTGGGAGAGGTGATGCTCGTCTGTTGAGGTGATGCATGTCTGTCGTCCCAGCACTCAGGAGGTTAAGACAGGAGGATCAGAAGTTCGAGGTCATCCTTGGCTACGTAGTGAGTTCAGGACCAGCCTGGGATGAAAGAGACCCTGCCCACCCGCACCTCTCCAACAAGAAGCTAGCCTTTGGCAAACAGCTTCCAGCTGAGGGGATGGGTTAGCCCTGCTGACAGTTCAGCCTACTTCCTGTGGGGGAAGCATCCGGGGACTCATCATGCCAGGTGGTCTGAAGGGCACAGCTGCAGAGCCTAGGTGGAAGGAGGCCTGAGTAGGGACCAGCTATGGAAAGAACAGTTGGGGGTGGGGTAGGTAGCAGGTCCGTAGAGAAAGCTGGGAGATCGGAAGAGGTGCTGTCTCTGGAGGGGTCTTGAACAAAACTGGAATGAAGTCAGGGAGGACAAACCAGAGAAACAGATGACTGTCAAGGGGGGAGGCACAGGGAAAGGGTTTGGGGGGGGGGGCGGTTTGAGTCTTGGAGGAGAGAGGAGATAAAAAACGATGGGCTGTTAAACTAGGCATGATGGCGAACCCGTGCAACCCCAGCACTCAGGAGGTGGAGGCAGGAAGGTCAGAAGTTCGAGGTCATCTTCAGCTACACAGTGAGTTCAAGTTCCGCCTGGGCCACATAAGACCCTCTCTCAAAACAAAACCATAAGCCTGGAGTTTTGGCCTGAGAGACTGAGGCAAAAGGATCATGAGTTCAAGGCCAGGCTGGCCTACATAGTGAGTTCCAGGACAGCCTAGACTACCTAGTGAAACCCTATCTCAAAAACAAAAACAAAACCAGACAGGAAGCAGACCCTACCTGAGAGCTGGAATGGTGGTGACCAGCTAGAAGGGCAACATCCTCTCAGATGCGGGGCCACTCACTGGGCACCAGGGAGGCCAGAAGTCGCTGCTCCTTGGTCCCCAGGAGACTGTTCTCAGTTTCTGACAGTTGGATACCCCAACTCCCCTGAGAGAGGTGTATGTCTGTCTCCGAGCTGACCCTGGCTCCCTGACCGCCCAGCCTCCTGCTTGGCTCTGACAGCCTGGCTCCCCTGCAGCGCAGCCGGATGGTATGGTCTCCTAACGCATCTGCCTGTTTACATTCTCTCCAATGAAAAGCAGCTTTGTTTATGGAAAAGAGCTATTTTGGTTCGGAGTCTTCTCTTCAGCCCCTCATCTCTGGCAGGCAGATTGGCTGCTGCTCTCTTGAGGGGCTGAGAACAGCGGAGCCCAGCTCCAGTCCCTGCGGAAGGTGCCCCACGACTCCTCTATGCGGGGGACCATCTATAGGCAGCCGTCATCCCCAACAAAGGCTGTAGACGCAGACACACCTGTGAACCAGAGAACAACACAATCAAGGGAAGCCTTGTAGCTGACCTAACAGGGATGGAGACCCTCTAAGGAAGCCCGCCCTTCGGAGAATTGCAACTCTGAGAGAACTGGACCTCCCCAGGAGTCTCCCACTGGGAGAAGGAAAAGGCTGAAGCCTGGGGCAGCCAGGGGAGGTAGAGATTCTACACAGTTATGACAACTTGTCAGTCCACCTGGCTGGGCAAACTGGAGCCCGGGCAATGACAGTCGGACATGAGCATGTCATCGGAAATGACCACATCTTGACTTGGATTGCTGGGCTATGTATACCTCTCTCCTTCTATTTAAACCTAAACCTTAGGTCAGGAACCCAAAGATGAACAGCTCCCTTTCTCTGTGGTCCTGTTCACCTTCTCTACCAGCCTGCAACTTCAGGTACATAAGCTGTACCTGGACTCCCAGGCAGGTCAACCCCTGTCACCATAACAACCAAGAAAAAGGGAAAGAAACTCCCAGCAACATGCTGGGCAACTGAAAACATTTTCCCAACTCTAATCCCCCTGCACTGGTGGGGCAGGGATGGGGTCACTCAGGGGAAGCCCCATGCTATAATAGTGAAGGTGCTATTAGAGAAGAGATAATGAGTTGGGGGGGTGTTCAGTTGGGAGAGCACCTGCCTAACAGAACCCTCGCACTCCACCAGATGGCATAGGGTGTGTTTCTTCGGCCTTCCCATGGCCACGACTGAACCTTTCTCACATAACTGGGGAATTCCCCATCAGATAAATTGCATCCACCTTTCCCAATTCCCTTGCAGCTGGGGCTTGATCATTTGAACCAATCAATGCATTTGCCAGACTGCATTGGTGGGAAGTGATGATCCAGGAAGCAGATGCCACATGTGTGAATGAGCACTCTCCCTGTGGGAAGTCTTTTAGCTCACGGAGATTCAGGGAGAGGGAAGCGTAAGCACCAAGTGGCCCCGTGGCTTGACAGGCAACATCTACCTGCACAACTGCCTCCAGCCATCAATAAACGGCTCAGCTTGTATCTGTGTAAAAGCCTTGCATATGGTTTAAGGTTAGGATTTGGGTTAGGGTTAGGGCTAGAGTTAGAGTTATCGGCTAAGCTAGTGGAAAAATATCTTTCAAGCAATAAATCTGCAGTAGCCGAGTTCCTTCAATGGCCACTTTACATCACTATTGCTCTCTCTGTCTGTCTCTGTCTCTCCCCGTGTGTGTGTGTGTGTGTGTGTGTGTGTGTGTGTGTGTGTGTATATATGTGTATGTATGTATGTGTGTGTGTGTGTGTGTGTGTGTTTTACAGGAGCTGAGCCTAAGGAATCATGCATGTTGTGCAATCCTCTAGTGTGGAGCCGCACCTCCAGCCCTTAGTGTAGATTCTCGGCAGGCACTCTGCCACTGAGCCACAGCCCCACTTTGCTTTTTACTTTTTTGTTTAAAGATATGCAGCCCCGATTGCCTTAAACTCCTGCTATAGGCCAGACTCACATTTCCCCTGCAATCCTGGGCTTCTTCAGGAGCTGGGACTCCAACTCTGTAGCACCACATCAGTGTTATCCCCATATATCTGTGGTGGAAGAGTTCAGTCTTTATCCTTACGTCAGGGAACTGCTGTCTAGCCCATGCCAGGGAGAAGGGCTACAACAGTCATTTCCTGAGCAGCTTGGAGATGCAGTCAGGTGAGTCCCTTTGGAGGACCCTGTCCCTTGATATGGACGGATGGAGGGATGTTTCTGAAGATCTCTTTGGAGGAAGTCTGCTCCAAGCCACCAATGCAACAGCCGAAGTCAACACCAAGCTCTATGAGGCTTTGGGCAGAAACCAACCGAGACCCATACTCTAATGATGCAAACAGAGGTTGGTATAGTCCTCCTCACCCTGTGGGGCTAGACCCCAGACTCTGGATAGTGGCAGACTATGGTCTGTCTTCCCAAGATGTCTGACACTTACTGATATGGAGACAGAACTGATCCTACTCCACAGATGTCTGAGCACTGTCTTTCTGGGATTTCACTCTTAGGACAGTCTCAACGACTTCAACAGCTTTTGTTTGTCTGTTTCTTTCTTTCTCCATTTTCATGTCTCTATGTGTCGTGTTCATGTGTGTATAGGAATCTTTACATATGTAAGTGCACCAGCATGTGGAAGCCTAAGGCTGATGCTGGGAATCAGGCTCAAACGATATTCCACCTTATTCAGTAAGGCAAGGTCTCTCAGTCAAACTCAGAGCTCATCGATGTGGCTGGTCCAGCTAGCCAGCTTGCTCTCGGGATCCCCTGTCTCTGTCGTTAGAAGCTGGGATTAGAGGTAAGCCCTCATGCCCAGTTGGCATTTAGGTGGGTTCTGGGGATCCGAACTCCAGTCCTTACACTTGTATGATGGACACTTTGACCCTTGAGTTATTTCCCTAGCCCTCCCAGTCTCTGCTTCCGAGCAGAGACTCCACAGTTCCAGAACGGCCCCCAGATGGAGAAATCTAATTTCTTCTTTTCCATCCGTAAACCCACTCACACAAGGCGTTTGTGTGGGTAGGTTTCCTGACACTTAGAGAGACAGGGCGATCTGCTTTTGTACAGTAATTACAGGACTCATTAGAATCTCTCTGGATAGCTCTCCTGTCTCTAGCCTGGTGCCTCCCCTCTCCCTGTCTTCCTTCTCCTGCTCCTCAAATCTTCCTGTCTGACAAAGCAGAAGAGCCCAGTCCTGGTGTACCAGCCTCCTGCACTCTCAGCCACATCAGTTTTCTCTTAAACAAGGAACATTTGCTTCTAAGCAAAATTTGATACCAGATCTGGAAAAGATTTTGGTTGGATTTTCATTATTAGAGACAGAGTCAAATGTACCCCCAGACTGGCCTTGAACTCACTATGTAGCCAGCCAGTGTGGCTCAGAACTAGCTGTACAACTCAGACTGGCCTCAAGTGTGGGGTCTGCAGGCGTGAGCTCGCATAGTTGGCCATGAGCCGCCATACTGGGGCAGAGTCATGGGTCATGAACATTTTGTGATTCCAGAACGGAGCATCACAGAAAGTCAAGCCTAAAGGAACCCAGGGCCTAAGCAAACCAGAGCTGGAGATGTAGCTTAGTTGGCAGAGTGTTTATCTAGCAGCACACAGGAAACCCTGGGTTCTATCCCCGCACTGCATAAACCAGGCTTTGAGGCTCCTGCTGGTAATCCCGGCATTCAGAAGGTAGAGAAAAGAAGATCAGTAGTTAAAAGGTCAGCTGGGCATGGTGGCTCACGCCTTTAATCCCAGCAGTGGGGAGGCGGAGGCAGGAGGATCACTGAGTTTGAGACCAGCCTGGTCTACACAGAGAAACCATATCTCAATAAATAAATAAATAAATAAACAAATAAATAAATAAATAAAAGGTCATCTTCTGCCACACAGAAGTTGGAGGGCTAGCCTGGGCTACATAAGACCCTGCCTCAGATGAGCAAAAGAAGAAAAGCTGAAAGCCAAGAAAAGCGGATACAGGCTGGGCGTGATAGGCCTAGCCTTTAATCCCAGCACTCAGGAGGCACAGGCAGCAGATCTCTGCGAGTTCAAGGCTAGCCTGGTCTACAGAGTGAGTTCCAAGACATCCAGGGCTATGTAGTGAGACTCTGGACCCCTGCCCCCTCCCCCCAAAAAAGTGAATATACCTGTAATCCTAGCACTCTGGAGGCTGAGGCAGGAGGATTGCGTTCAAGGCTATCTTGGGTTTCTTTTATAAGACTGTCAAAGAATTACATACTCTTCGTATATATGAATTTCATACATATATCTGAATACATGAACACACATATTTATATATATTTCACGTACATACATATATATATGAAGGGAGGGTGAAGTCGAGGGAGGAAAGGAGGCAGTTGGGAGGAAGGAAGGGAGGGAGGGAAGGAGGGAGGGAGGGAGAAGAGTGGAACACGAGCTGTACTGACAGTCCACGTTCCCTGGGTGTCCGACCCACTCAATTTCCACAGCAAGCCCTGGGCTCCCATACAAACCAGGACATGAGCTGGACACGGACCTCAGTGTTATTGGGTTAACAGTTGTGTGTTCAGGACCGAGGCTCTGTGCTCTACCCATGGCTCTACAGGCTGGAGGAAGCGGGTGGCTGTGAGACATGTGATAGACCCCCCCAGGCACTGCACACTTGCGTGGGATTACCACTAATCAGTGGGTTTTCTGTCCCCTCCATCTCTCTGTTCCTAAGGCTCTCAAAGCAGCATGAGTGGGCAGCAAGCAGCTAACAATTAATTACAGGCTGTCTCGCATTGTTCTCTAATTACTCTTGCAGGCTGTGGGATTCCTCACCTGCACAGAATCCTGGAGCACAGACAAGAACCTCCCACAAGCTTTTCTCCCCTCCCTGCCCCTCCTCTCCCCTCCCCAGCCCGCCCCAGTGCCTAGTCCTGTCCTAGGCTCACAGGACGCCTTCAAACAGAGCAGCAGCTGGCTGACTCCTGTTCACATGGGATACAGCTAAGGAGGTTTATTAATATGCTAGACTCCTGCAAGGGTGCTTAGTTGTTGAGTGGTGGGGGGACCCTAGGCACCAGAGTTTAACCCAAACACACCACCATCAAGTCCCCCCATCAAGAATATTGAGACCAAAGCCTCCTGTACCCTAAACTAAAGTTCTACTACTGAGCCACACCCCTGCCCCTCACTGGGGGATTCTAGGCAGGTGTTCTACCACTGAGCCACGCCCCAGCCCCTCACTGGGGGATTCTAGGCAGGTGCTCTACCACTGAGCCACACCCCAGCCCCTCACTGGGGGATTCTAGGCAAGCACTATGTTGTTGACTCATGACCCTATCCCTTACTAGAGGATTCTGGGTAGGTGATCTACTGCTGATGCACATCCTTCCAGGCATTAGAATTCTAACACATTCCCCAGATGGCTTTCCCATTAAGTCAGGACTGAAATACTACTAGAGTGGCTCCCGGACAAATGCACTCAGGGTTCCTGTGACATGAAGACCTGGGACTGCCTCTTCCTACTAAGTTGTGTCATATGTCCTATCTGAATGGCTTCATCGACCTCAGCAGCTTCAGGTGACTCCAAACTCTCAATACCCAGCCTGGAAATACCTTAGGCTCAAAAATGTAACCAGGGGGAACTGGGCATGTTGGTGCAGGATTTTCACTGAAGCTACTCAGGAGACTCAGGCAAGAGTTCAAATCCTGCTTGGATGATATAGTTAGTTCAGAGCTAGCACAGGCAACTTAGTGAAACCCTATCTCAAAAGAAAAAGAAATAGAAAAAGTAAACAAAGGTCTGGTGTGTGGCTCAGTGGTAGAGCCCCTACCTAGAATCCCCCAGTGAGGGGCTGGGGTGTGGCACCCAGAGGTAGGACACCTGCAGAATGGGTCAGGCTCTGGTTCAATCACCTATACAGTTAGAGAAGGAGGGAAGGAAGAAAAAGGAGGCAGGGAAAGGGAGGGAGGAAGAAAGGGAAGGAGGAAGGGAGGGGGGAAGGGAAGGAGGAAAGGAGGAAGGAAAGCAGGCAGGCAGGCCTTTCTTGAGTTCTGTAGCAGTGGCGGGGCCCCTCTTTCTGTCCCGCCTCACCTTGGTTCCTCAGAGAGGCTGTAGCAACAGCACTCCCCAGCCCCCTCCCGGCCAAGCAAACCCACAGTCTCCTGTGCTCAGGCCAAGAAGATCCCTAACTGTCCATTCACCAGCCATCTCTCTCCTCTCCAGTAAAACGATGTCCTGAGCCAGACTGTGGTTTTGTGACTTGAAGGCCAAAGCCATGAGTCAATAGCATCTACTTATCAAGACCAAAGGCTTGTGGTCACCATGTGTGTGGAAGGAACAGCTCCCAGGCCTGAGTGCCTTCATGCTACAGGGCCAGTCCATGCCCTGGTGCCACTGAGCTGTGCTCTGGGATGTAACTGGAATAACCCCCAAACTAGCCACTCACTGCCTTGGGCGTATCTTTCCCACAGCCTTCAGGCTCTGCCTCTAGAGCCAGGAAGTCTGACTTCTCACTTGCCTGTCTGGAACTTCTGATGGCTTAATCCAGCCCATGCTGGAGCCGCTGACGTTTTTTTTTTCTTTCTTTCTCTGTGTGTGCGTATGTATACATTTGTGTGTACATATTTGTGTGTTCGTGTGTGTGTGTGTGTGTGTGTGTGCATGTGTGCATGTTGACTTCCAGATCAGAAGTCAACCTTAGGTGTCATTTCTCAGGTCCCAGGTACCATCTTCTTTCTTTCTTTTTTAGACGGTCTCTCTATGTAGCCCTGGCTGTCCTGGAACTCCCTCTGTGGATCAAGCTGGACTGAAACTCAGAGATCTGCCTGCCTCTGCCTCCCGAGTGCTGAGATTAAAGACATGAGTCACCACCCCCTGGATTGCTTATTTTTTTTAGACAGGGTTACACCATGTATTTCTGGCTGGCTAAGAACTTGCTTTGTAGGCCAGGGTGGCCTCGAACTCACAGAGATCCGCCTGCTTCTGCCTCCTGAGTGCTGGGATTAAAGGCATGTGCCACCATGCTTTTTAAAACAGGGTCTCCACTAGCCTAGAAGTCACTAAGTAGCTAGAGTGACTGACGGGCAACCACAGACTGTCTCTGCCTCCCCAGTGCTGGGTTACAAGTGTGTGCCGTCGTGTCCAGCTTTTTTATGTGGGCTCTAGGGATTGACCTCAGGTACAGTCGTCTCTTTACTGTCTTGTTATCTTTCCGGGCCTGGATTAGTCTTTGTTTTCATCTGCGTGTACACTACATGTATAGATGATCAAGTTTGATTAGCAAGCCCACTTGAGTGGTTTGATTCTTGCGATTCCCTTGGCTGCAGACAATGGTCCCCCTGGCTACCTGTACCCAGAAAGGACTACTCACACCCCACCAGGCCTGGCTACGGTGTTGCTCTGGAGTCCGACAGCCACCACTCCTTCCTCTACTGCTCAGGGGCAGGAAGAGAGAAGAGACATCGTGTGTCCACCCGACAGAGGTCACTCATCCTGGATGAGGCAAGAACAGCCATGGCATTTATGTCCATCCCCATCCTGTGACAAGTAAGGACGGTTATTCCTGAAAGGGTGGGGAGTGCAGCCTCGGTGAGCTGGAGACAGGCTTTCTGCTGTTCACTGGGGGACATGGTGCTCTTGTAGAGGTCAGAGGTCAACCCGTGAGAGCCAGCTCTCTCCTTCCACCATGTGGGTCCCAGGGCTCTAACTCGGGTCAGCAGACTGGGTCCACCAGGATTTCTGAATTGAGACTGGTGACTGAGTCATGGCACCAACCCTCGCTGTTTCTTAGCAACAAGCAAGACATGTTAAAAAAAAAAATTGGCGGGTCTCTGGGAACCTTCTCTAGAGCCCCAAGTCCTTGTGCTTTTCTTCTGGCTGGGACAAAATGCCTGACAGAAGGAACTTAAAGGAGAAAGGATTTATTTTGGCTCACGGCTTCAGACTATCACAGTGGGGAAATGTATCAGTCAGGGTTTGTTATAGAATATTAGTTCAACTATGTAAAGCTGTGTTACATTTGTGTGAAGGTGTGTTGCATTGTTTAGGTTGCACTTATTTAATTACATGTAAAGATGTGTTGCATTTGTTTTACCTTGCCTGCCCAAGGCACCTGATTGGTCTAATAAAAGCTGAATGGCCGCCGGGCGGTGGTGGCGCACGCCTTTAATCCCAGCACTCGGGAGGCAGAGGTAGGTGGATCTCTGTGAGTTCGAGGCCAGCCTGGTCTACAGAGCGAGATACAGGAAAGTGCAAAGCAACACAGAAAACCCTTCTCAAAAAAACAAAAAAAAAAAAAAAACGCTGAATGGCCAATAGCTAGGCAGGAGAAGGACAGGCAGGGCTGGTGAGCAGAGACAATAAGTAGCAGGAGGAATCTAGGCTTGGGGGAGAAGAGAGAGAATGAGGAACAAGAAAGGGAGACGCCCAGGGCCAGCCAGAAAGACACGGAGTAGGACATACAGAATGAAAGAAAGGTAAAAGGCCCTGAGGCAAAACCCAGATGAAGAGAAACAGATTAATTTAATTTAAGTTATAAGAGCTAGCAAGAAATGAGCCTAAGCTAAGGCCAAGCAGTCATAACTAATAATAAGTCTCCATGTCATTATTTGGGAGTTGGTTGGCAGCCCAAAGAAAGCCTGTCACAAGGGTTCTCTAAAGAAACAGAGCTGAGCTGGGCGGTAGTGACACACGCCTTTAATCCCAGCACTC
>CABHPH010000727.1:0-41285 GCA_902168325.1 Peromyscus nudipes
ACACCATCATTAACAACACGTTGAGACATATGCTACAAGCTAAATCATAGCTTCTTCTTTGAATCAGATAACATCTCCCATGATCTGATCAGCTACACATACATTTTCCCTATCTCTACTCTTACTGACACTGATCTACCACGTCTGCCTAGTCTCCTTTCCACTGGCCTCCTTCTAAATTAACTTTTCCTTTTCTCTGTGTCCTCAGGTGTCACTTTGTGATCCTTATGCTGTCCTGCTCCTACTACCAACTCTGCTTCCCAAGTCCTAAAGGGAGAACAAAGTAATTAGACTTTGAAACATGTAAGTGGATGCCTTGCTCTCAAATCTGAAAAAATAAAATCTATTGAATTCATTAAAGACAAAATCCCATGACAGATTTACATGAATTAAGGAGTTATAGGAGCATCAAGAGATCTTTGAATTTGCCTCTATTTTGATTTGATTAGTAGGTAATTTTGAAATGTGGAGAATAATGATATTAAACTGAATAGATCATCCTGAGTATTAAATGTTTTTCTTTATGAGTGTGATTATCGTCAACTCAAGATGATGTGCTAGTTTGATTTAGCTATGCTTTCTCATAATAATCAAACTCTTTACTCAAGAGAAACAGATATAAATTTTAAAACATCTACATAGTTCTGGCACAACATTTGTAAATACATATATTTAATCAGAATACAGTTTCCATATAAAAGAGTCACTAGTAAATGGCTTAATGCCATATTAAAAAAACTATTATTAACATAAACATATTATAACCAGTGTTGTTTTACTGTATTGTATTTCACTAAAGTAACAACTAATGAGTCACATGAACAACAACCAAAGAAATGTTGGGATGATAACCTTCTCATGTCTCAGCTTTCAGCCATAAACTAAACTCTGTAGATGGAGTTCATTGTCTTCCTTACTTGGATTTGATACCATTTTCCCAATAGAACATTCAAGAATGATAACATCAAAACTGGTAGAACCAGTAAACATTTCTTAGGAAAGTATCTAGTTAAATTACAAATATAAAAATCAGTAATGTGCCCCAGAAAGCCAGCTAATGCACCAGGGATAGATCTTGATCCCACTGCCAGGGGCCCCTCAAACAGACCCAGCTACACAACTGTCTCCCATATGTAGAGGGCCTAGTCTGGTCCCAAGCAGGTTCCACAGCTGTCAGTCTAAAGTTCGTGAGTTCCTATGAGCTTGGTTCAGTTGTCTCTGTAGATTCCCAGTTGCCTTGCTCAGCCTTGATGCAGAGGGGAGGGGCTTGGTCCTGCCTCAACTGCTTTGCTGACTCCACGTGGGAGCCCTTCCACTTTTGGAGGAGGGGATGAGGGGGCTGGGGGGGAGGTTGGGGGGAGTGGGAGGAGGGATAAAAGAGGATCTGTGGTTATTATGTAAAATAAATAAAAAATTTCTTAAATAAAAAAGTATAACTAAAAAAATTTTTAAAGCAATAATATTTGTAATTGTTTCATAGGAATGGCTCCATTTGGAAACATGCTCACCAAAACATTCCTTTCAAAATTCCAGCCACAAAAAACAAATAATGCAACCAAATCCACAAGACAAAATTAATAACAAAAACAAGGAAGAAGGAAGAAGGAGGAGAAAAATGAAGACAAGAGAAAGAGAGAAGGGTGCTTGGAAAATAATTTTGTTTAAAAATAATTTCTTAAAAATGATTTCTTAATTTTATCTTTTATAGTAATTAGGAAAGAATTTCACAAAACTAAAAGACCATCTCGCCAGCTACAAAACATCTTGAAAGAATGCAATAATTAAAATACTTATGAGATAAGAATAGAAAGCTACAGTAATAGAATAATGAAAGCAAGCATTAAGGCCAAGCCTAGAGAAGAGCTGCCTGTGTTTGAAAACTAATGTTTCTCCCAGTGGCATGATGAATTATGTAGCAAATAATGTCAATAGTAACTCTCTCAGAAAATAAGAAACTGTCCTTTCTCATACTATACACAAAAGATACTGCCCAGATAGATCAAAAATACTCACAGAAGCATTAAAAAAAATAGACATCAGAAGATAACATAGCAAAATAATTTCTATGATCTGACTAACCAAGACAAAACCAAAAATTTACAATGTAAGAAAATGAAGGAATTTTTAAGATTTTTAGCTTTGCATTTAATAGACTGACAATGTAGGCGTTGTAACAATGTAATATATTTATTACATCCTGAAGATGGACACAGTATCATTACTTTTATCAGCCCAAAGTGAGAAACATACACATTGTACCTGTATTTGTCAGGGTTCTCTAGGGGAACAGAACTTATAGAATGAATAATTAGATAGACAGACAGACAGACAGATACATAGGCAGGCAGGCTATCAGGCAGGTAGGTGATAGACAGACAGACAGATAGACAAATAGATAGGGGATTTACTAGAATGGCTGTGGGCTATGGTCCAGCTAGTCCAACAATGGCTGGCTACAAACAGAAAGTCCAAGAATCCAACAGTTGTTCAGTCCATCAATCTGGTTGTCTCAGCTGGTCTTCAGTATTTGTCATAATCTTGAATAAGTAGGCTCTAAGGCCAGTGAAGGAATAGGTGTACCAGCAAGATCAAGAGCAAGCAGGCAAAGAGCTTCCCTCTTCCATGTCCTTTATATAAGCTGCCAGCAGAAGATGTTGGCCAGATTAAAAATGGATAATCCCACCTCAAAAGATCCAGATTAAAAGTGGATCTTCACAAATAATTTAATTAAGAAAAAAATCCCTCGCAGATGTACCCAGCCTCTTGGGTTTAAGTTAATTCCAGATGTAGTGGAGTTGACAACCAAGAATAGCCCACAAGTCCACCCTTTGTCAACTTGACACTCAGTCATAGCTCCTTGATTTCCAAATGAAAACAATAACCAATACACCTGACATGATATAACCATCCCATGTACAATCACAAAATTTAGAATAGGTGGCATGGTACCCCAAGGGATATTCCTTTAGTATCTTGAACTTAAGTATGACAACCACTGATATTCTCCTACTTGATGTTCTGTTACATGGTAAAGAAATTAAAGAAAGAAAGTGCAAATATCTGTACAAATACATTCTTAACAAAATACAACAGAAACACTCATGCCAATTATAATCCTCATTTCTACAACTGGTAATATGGCCTTAGCTGGTGTTTATAACTACCTTCCTCTACTACCCATCATGTACTTCTTCCACCCTCAGCAAACACCTCAGTAAGTTTTGGCTCTTTTCCTGAATACATAGCCCATGCATGAAGGATCTGTGCCCTTTGTCATCCTGTCTGGATTAGGTTGCTGTAATTTCCCATTGACTTTAATCACAGGACATGGTGCCACCAAGAGATGCCCTAAAGTATCCTCTGTATTCCAGACATCTTTTTACCTCCCTTGTGGAGAGGTGATCCAATTTCCCCTTGGTAGTCTAGATCTATCATCCCTCCTAACAATGTTATCCCTCCCTTAGCCAGTTAGCTTAAGGGCATCAGAAGCCCAAAGTAGCCAAGGGGATGTCTGAGATTCCAATTTAATGGATTATTTGTTGTGGAACTCTCCCTTCTGGAACCAAAACTTCTAAGCCATCAGAACTTAAGATGGCAGGAACAGGAAGCAAATTTTTCCTAGTAGGTTACTAGGTTAATAGTGATTGGAAATATTTCCTTTCCACCCCTTGGTTCCTGGACCTGTAGTTCTTGGTTATGGGAGAAACTGTACCATATATTGGATGCTGATTCAAAGCCTATATCACCTACTAGAGAATCCTGCCCCAGCACTCCAGGCTGCTGCCACCTAGTTGGTGCTGTAACTGTCTTCAAAAGGCCATTCCATCTTTCTATCAGGCCATTTGCTTCAGGATGGTGGGGAACATTGTAAAACCAGTGGATTCCATTATTGTGGGCCCACTATCACACTGCTCTAGCTAGGAAGTGACTTCCTAGGTCAAAATCGAGACTATGTGAAATGCCATTATGGTGGATGACATTATTGTGGAAAAGGCATTCTGTAAGTCCATGTATGGCGATTTTGGCAGAAGCACTAAATCCATAACCAGAATAAGTATCTACTCCAGTAAGGAGAAAGCATTGTCTTTCCAATGGAGGAAGTGATCCAATGTAGTCAACCTGCTACCAGGTCACTGACTAGTCACCCCAAGGAATGATGCCAACCTTTTGATGAATATTTACATGGGATACAAGTGTTTTGACATCTTTTGCCCATTTGGAAAGATCTATCCACATATTTCTGAGATGCCTTTCTTGCCAATTTTCTAATCATGCCCTTTCCAAGTCCCTGGCCATCCATCCAATCCATCTAGCTGCATCTTCTGCATCTGTGAACGATCACACATCTGTCCATTTCTCCTTCCAAACATGTATGACCATGTGTTCTGCTCACTGTGAACATTTCTCTTTGTCAGTGTCCTTCAGGGCTGTCCCAGAAAGGTATTATAATTCTGCAGCTGTCCACTTCTGAATGGTACCTGCATAGCACACAGAACCATGAGTAAAACATGACCTAGTTTTCTCATCCTCAGTCAACTGATCATAGGTCACACTCCCCATGAGGCTATAGGTTCATGCTTGGCAACAAATAACATTATAACAGGGAGTAAAAACCATAGGCATTTGGGCAACTTCTTCATGTAACTTATTAGTACCTTCAGGACCTGCTAGGGCCCAATTACATATTCCACTCCCATTTGATAAAGGATTGCTGATGAGCACATCCTACTTTATGACTCAGTGGGTTAGACATCACTCAGCTCATGATAAGGAGCTCAGGTCACATGGTAACTTAGTGGCCCATTGGCAAATGTTCATTTTCTACTAAGGCCCAATAGCAGGCCAAGAGCTGTCTCTCAAAAGTAGAATAATTGTCTGCAGATGATGGTAGAGCCTTGTCCAAATCCCAAACGTCTCTTCTATGATTCACCTATAGGGACAGGCCAAAGACTCAAAACAGCATCCCTATCTGCCACTGACACCTCAAGTACCATTGGATTTGCTGGATCATACATTTCAAGTGGTAGAGAAACCTGAAAAGCAGCTGGGACCTATTGAAGAGCCTTCTTCTGTTCCAGTCCCCACTCAAAGCTGGCAGCTTTCTGAGTCACTTGGCATATGGGCCAGAGTAACACACCCAAGTGAGGAGTGTGCTGTTCTCAGAATCCAAATAGACCTACTAACGGCTGTGCTTCTTTCTTGGTGGTAAGAGGGGCCAGATGCAATAATTTATCCTTCACCTTAGAAGGAATATCTCTGCATGCTTCAACACTGGACTTCTATGAACTTTATTGAGGTAGAAGACCTTTGGTTTTGGGTTGGATTTATTTCCCATCTTTGATATACATATATGTAACAAACAAGTCCAAAGTTGTTGCTACCTCCTCCTCAATTGGTCCAGTCAGCACAATGTCGTCAACATAGTGGGCCAATGTGAAATATTGTGGAAGAGACAGATAATCTTTCTTTCTTTCTTTTTTTTTTTTTTAACTCATTGAGGAGGTAGCCCAACCTCCGAAGTGAGTTTTTTTTGTTGTTGTTGTTGTTTTGTTTTGTTTTTCGAGACAGGGTTTCTCTGTGTAGCTTTGAGCCTTTCCTGGAACTCACTCTGTAGTCCAGGCTGGCCTTGAACTCACAGAGATCCGCCTGGCTCTGCCTCCCGAGTGCTGGGATTAAAGGGATGTGCCACCACCACCACCACCCTGGCCCCCAGATAATCTTTCTAACTAACTTATGACATAGGGCTGGAGAGTTAATATATCCTCAAGGTAAAACTGTAAAGGTATATGGATGGCCATGCCGACTGAAAATAAACTGCTTTTCTTGGATGGGTACCAAGAAAAAAGCATTTGCTAGATTAATAGCTGAATACTATGTACCAGGAGATGTATTAGTCTGCTCAAATAAAGAGACCACATCCTGTACAGGAGCTGCAATCGGAGTTACTACTTGATTGGGTTTTTAATTATCAATTGTCATACTCCATGATCCATTTGTCTTCTGCACTGGCCAGATAGGATAGTTAAAAAAGAGAGGTGGGAACACATCGGCAGTTTTCAAGACCTTGATGGTGGCACTAATTTCCGAAATTCCACCAGGGGTGAGACCCTAGTTTTGATTCATTGTTTTTCCCTGTCAAAGGCAGCTATAAAGACTTCCATTCAGCCTTTTCAACCATAACATCCCTAAATCCACAGGTCAGGGAAACAATGTATGAATTCTGTCAATTTCTAAGTATGTTTATTCCAATTATATGTTCTAGGACTTGAAAAATAGCCACAGGATGAGCTCTGGACCCACTGGACCTACTATGAGACCAACTTTAGCCAACGCTTCAGTAGTCACCTGTGTAAGGCCCTACTTTAACTGGAGGGCCACAATGTTTTATGAGGTCTTCTAGAATCAGCATCAATTCAGAACCAGTACTCAACAGAACTTGGAAATTCTAATTGTTTCCATTCCCCAGGATACAGTTACCCTTGTAAAAGGCTGTAGAATCCTCTCAGAAAGGACTGGAGAAATACCAATAGTATAATTCTTAGGTATTTTATCAAGGTCCTTCCTCAAGGAAAATTGATCATCACTTCCTTTGAGGGTTCCTGAGTCTGTAAACTGACTCAAGTCTGGAAATTGGTGCATGGGCCAAGACTCCCTTTTGCCATGATCCAATGGAGCTTTTCATTCATTTGAGACAATTTCTGCTTCTACAGATCAAACAGACATGCAGTAGGCTTCTTATCTATTTAATACCTGGAAACACCATGACTTCCATATGAGTTATGCCACCACCAAATTCACCTTGCCTGTGCTGACCATTATGGGTCAGGCCATTATAAGCATTGCATTGTCTCTGCTGCCCATTACTATAACTATCATCACCCTGCCTTTGGCAATTCAGGGGTGCCACCTGGCCCTTGCTACTTCAGGAACCAATTAAACTCATTGCATTTAATTCATCCAACTGAGCAGCAACATCTCCAACCCTAAGGTCTGGCACAAGGAAAAGGGTAACAACAAAACTCTTCAAAAGTGCTGGTGTCCTTCTTACCATTTTGCATCTTACAGGATTCATGAATGGTGTGTCTTCTGGGTCTTCCCATTGTGGAGGATTAGGTTTTGCACAGCACACCCCCTCTGGCATTGCAATCTCCCTGAGCCTTAAAATCTCTTGATCAACACTAAGCCAAGGGATATCAGGCCTCTCCAGCTCCTTTTCAGTAGGCCATCTTCTGACAGATGCTTCAGACAACCATTCAAACAAGTTTGTGCCTTCCTTTTTAACTGGGTGAGCTTGCAAATTAAACCTAGAATCTCCACTCAGTAAGCCCATATCAATAAACACAGCCTGATCCAGTTTGATGCTCCTTTTACCATTATCCCACACCCTTAAAATCCATTCCCATACATACTCCCAGACTTCTCCTTGAATGAATTAGCAAACTCATTGTGGTGGTTTGAAAGAAAATGCTCCCCAAAGGAATGACACTATTGGGAGGTGTGGCCTTGTTGGAGGAAGTGTGTCACTGTGGAGGTAGGATTTGAGGTCTTTTGCCTAGCTTCAATCAATGTCACAGTAGACTTCCTGTGGCCTGCATATCAAGATGTAGCCAGCACCATGTCTGCCTGCCTGCTGCCATGCTCCCCACCATGATGACAATGGACTGAACCTCTAAAACTGTAAGTGAGCCACTTGAATTAAATATTTTCTTTATAAGAGTTGCTGTGGTCATGGTGTCTCTTCACAGCTATAAACCCCCTGACTAAGACACTTATTAAGTTCTTTGGTAGTGTAGTACATCTCCTCATGGACTACACTTTCTATCTCCCCTCTAGGAGCTCGCTTAGCCTTAGGTTTAGTTATAGGTCGAGAGGCAACTATTGGTGGACCCTGACGGAAATTGGTATTGTTTTGCCTGGCATTGCCTCCAGAGAAGGTCACTGCTGATTTAGCAGACAATGAAGAGTTAGTTTCCTCTGTGAAATGCAGAGAAGGCACTATTTCAGGGGATGGGTGTGGGAGTACATCTTCTGCTGAGGACAGAGAGACAACCTCCTCAGGTGAGATTAACCCTTGAGAATCTGAGGGTTTGAAGTTCTCGGCTTCAATAGGTCCTCCCACACATCTCCATCCCAAGTGACAGGATCCCATTCTTTTCAAAATAGTGCCTTTACTTTAACTGCTGACACCCTCCAAGGATGGGACTTGAATTTTCACTGTTAATTCAGCCAAACTTACAATGAGGGCTTCAGTTTTCTTTTTTACAATTTAGCTTTCTGGCTGCTGGAGAGAAGATTCTCTTCCAGGGCACCATTAGAAAAGACTGTTTATACACATCTGGAGCTGGTCATCTTTATCACTGAGCTCATTGTTGTCCTTCACCATATTCTGAGATGCTTAGAAACTGGCTAAGTTTATCGTGGAGCTCATTCTTTTCCTTTGTCAATTATCCAGAGATGCTAGAAACAATTGGCTAGCATCATCATTTTCCTGATTTTTTTCCACATATTGTCAAAAGTTTTATATACAGAGTCACCAAATTCACTGCCTCTCACAATTAGTGAGTGAGGATAATCAAGTGCATTTGTCTCCTTAAATTTATAAAATAGTTCACATCATGGGCTTTCGGTACTCTCTGAGCTCCCAGGAGAGGCTTCAGTAACGGTTGATGTTGGCAAATTGAAAAGCCTAATCCAGAAACTTAAAATATTTATCCTTAGAATTCTATTGCTTTAGAACCATTTCTGATACCAAAATCTGTATTAGACAGGGTTCTCTATAGGAACAGAACTTACATAATGAATATATATAAAGGGGATTTATTAGATTGGCTTACAGGCTATATTCCAGCTAGTCTAGCAATGGTTGTCTACCTATAGAAGGTCCAAGAATCCAGTAGTTGTTTAATCCACAAGGCTACGTGTTTCAACTGGTCTTCAGTGTATGCCAGAATTGTGAAGAAGTGAGCTCCACTGCCAGTAAAGGAATGGACTTTCCAGCAAGAGTGAGGGCAAGCAGGCAAAGAGAGCAAGCTTCCTTCTTCCGTGGCCTTTATATATAAGCTACTAGCAGTCACCTCAAAAGATCTGGATTAGAAGTGGGTCTTCCTACTTCAAATAATTTAATCAAGAGTAAAATCCCTATCAGATGTGCCCAGCGAATTGAGTTTTAGTTAATTCCAGCTGTAGTCAGGTTGACAACCAAGAATAGCCATCAAAGTACTCTATGGTAGAGAATATCATCCATCGTTTTTTAAAAAAAAAAAAGAGGCTGGGAAAGTGACTCAGTAGTTAACGCACTTGCTGAAAGCGTGAGGGTGTCCTGCACTCATATGAATTCTTGAATGGGCATGGAAGCTGCCTGAAGTTCCAGAACTAAGAAAGTAGAAACAGTATATTCCCCAGGGCAAACTGGCTGGAGTAGCAGATCCCTGAGCTAAGGGTGTAACTGAAGAGACCCTCTCTCAATGAACAGAATGGAGAATAATCGAGGAAGACAGACAGGCCGGGCCTGACAGACCCGGCCGCCACATATAGATATGCACTACACCCATATGCATATAAACATGCATGTGTATATGTGTGCACACCACACACACACACACAAATGAGGAAAAAAGCAAGTGAAAGTGCACATATGCCTTGTACAACAATGCCCATATTAACATTTTGAATGAGAATGGCAAATATGGAAATGCATCAATACAGTCCCACTCTGTGAGAAAAACATTCTCTCTGTTTTTCCCCCTCTCTCTCTCTGACATTTCTTAGGAAAATAGCCATGACTGAATTGTTAATATTGTTATTATTACTGATTAAAACTGGAAGATAGTCTAAGAAGATTTCATTTTACATTTTCTTTACTTCTCAATTAATTTAGTGTATTTTTAATATAAACATGAGCTATCTATGTAAATTTCCTTGAATTTTATTTTCATAATAATATTAAATTTGCATAAAATTGGATAACAATACAGACTTCCCATAACTCCTCTTACATGCATAAGTATGTGTGGTAGTTTGAATGAAAACAGAACCCATGGGCCCAGAGGGAGTGGCACTATAAGGAGATGTGGCCTTGTTGGAGCAGGTGTGGCCTTGTTGGAGGAAGTATGTCACTGGGGGTGGACTTTGAGGTTTCACATGCTCAAGCCAGGCCCAGTGTTACTCCCTTTTTCTGCTGCCTGATGATCCAGATGTAGAAGTCTCAGTTACCTCTCCAACACCACGACTACCTGCATGCTGTGAAGTTTCCCACTATGATCATAATGGACTAAACCTCTGAACTAAGGCAGCCCCAATTAGATACTTTCCTTTATACGAGTTGCCATGGTCATGGTGTCTCTTCACAGCAATAGAAACCATAACTAAGATGGTATGGTATATTTGCTATGACTAACAGGCCAGCAATCGTATGCTGTTATTAAATAATGCATATAATTTATTTAAATTTGGGTGGGGATTTGTTTTGGTTTTGTGGAGATTTTCTTGTTGTTTTTATTGAATGTTCTTTTTCTCCCCAAGACCCCATCAGGAATGCCACATTGAGCTCAGTCCTGCCTTCTCAGTTGCCTTTTAGACATTTCTTGGTTTTAATGGTCTTAACAATTCTGAGTTGCAGTCAGGTACTTGGAAGACACCTTCTCTAGTAGATTGTATTTGATGTTTTATCTCAGGGTGAGACCAAGACTTGATGCTGGGGGATGAAAATCCACATCATATCACAGTAAAGTTACATGATCTGTGATTGTGGGTTTTTGTAGCATGAATCTTAAAGAGTCTTATTAACAAAATCAAACCCGGGCCAGGTATTGGGGTGAACACTGGAAGGTCAGAGAGACAGAATAAGCCACAGCTATCTCACCTCACCGGATCCTCAGCTGGTCTTGCTTCCTCAGACTGGAAGCCTCTGTGTCCTCATATCCGAATGGCTCTCAGCTGAACTGCTGCTTGAAAGCCTGAATGCTTAACCAGGCCAAATGCTTCTCCAGGCCAAAGGCCTCTAGTTTCTGGTCCTCACGCCTTATATACCTTTCTGCTTTCTACCACCACTCCTTGGGATTGAAGGTGTGGCTTTCTGGGATTAAAGGTGTGTATCACCGTGCCTGGCCGTTTCCAATGTGGCCTTGAACTCACAGAGATCCAGAGGGATTTCTGTCTCTGGAATGCTAGGATTAAAGGCGTATGCTACCACTGCCTAACCTCTACGTTTAATATTGTGGCTGTCCTGTTCTCTGACCCCAGATAAGTTTATTAGCATACACAATATTTTGGGGAACACAATACCCCCACAGGTTTTGACCTTGAAGTAGCTTTTGTCAGGTTTCTACACTGTGAGGTTCTCTTCCCACATAGCTCTCTTTTCACACTATAACATTCCAGAAGGAAGACATACAAGTCATACTGAAGGAATAAATATTTAGGCTTCCGCTCTTTTGGATGCAGTATGTAAAGGGCTTAGAATCCTTCTATAAAGGGTATGGGCTTCTTCATTAACATGAACTAATGTAGACAATCATTTGTATAAAAATAAATTCATGGATATTTGGTGTATATTTTGGGCAACAACCCAATTATAGTCAGGGTTCTCTAGAACAACAGAATCAATAGAACAAATGTACATATTAAAAGGAGATTTATCGCATAGAGTTACTCAGTACCTCTGGGCAATCCAACAATGCCTGTATTCACACTGGCAAGGCTGGGACACAGTATTTTCTCAGTCCATGAGATTCTGGATACCTCAGCAGTCCCAACCTGGTGCTGAAGACCTGGAGGAATTCTGGACTGGTCTTCAGTCTACTATGGAAGCCTGAAGAAGCTGAAATATGATATCAGCAAGTGAATGAAACACTATCAGCAACTCTGCAACAGTAGGGTAGACAAATTAAGACTTGCAAACAAGGCAAATGATTCACCAAAGAAACTGGAATGCAAAGCTACACAAAGCCAGGCTTTTCCCCATGGATCTCTTTTCATCTGGGTACCACCAGGGGATGCTGCCCACATTTAAGGTGGGTCTTCCCATTTCAAACAACCTGATCAAGCAAATCCCTTATGGGTATGTCCAATAGCTTGTCTCTTAGTTGATTGGAGATCCAGCCAAATTGACAACTGAAGTTAACCACACAAACTTTGATACTTTCAGTTGACTCTTGCCAACTGTGATGTCTTTATCAATGCATCAAGATGTCCCAGGTTCATTCTGTTTATTTTTTTCCCAGCCTTAGAATCAGCCATGTATCTAAGACTCCCAAGATCTCCTATTAGAGAACATTTAAATGCTTCTGTGTATAGCCACCTCAGACTACATCAAACCCAATGTGACTTTATAGTGGGTGCCTCTAATTCTGAAATTACTGATCACCATTATCCCTTCCTTTTATGTATCTGTAGATTTTCTCCCTGAAAGTAAGAGATCTCCCATCATCTGTCATTCATGCACATAGCTTTTCAACTCCAGTCTACACATGTGGTACTAGCAGAGTGGCTTATTTCCATCCCCTTGAAAATTGACGTCATCAGTGTCGTGTACAGTTACTTCTATACTTAGTCCTATGGCCTCTATTTGTTTCCAACATTGCTTACCCTGTACCACTCTTTACAGCGTCTCCTGGATTTGTAATACAGAAATACTCTTTTTATAATCAACTTCTTTCCTTGGATTTACACACATTAAAGTTCACTCTTTCTGCTACACCTTGTAAAGGATCTGAACAGTGTATCTATCATTACAGTCTTCCAGAGTAGTTTCATTGTCCTGGAAACCCCCTGTGCTTCACCCATTCATTTCTATCCCTCTCCCGAAACCACCTGCAGACCATGGCTCACTTCACTCCTCTCCTTTTCCAGAATGTCACAGAATTAGAACAACAAATGTGTAGAGTTTCCAGCCTGGCTTATCTCAGTAGAAATTATTCCAAAAATAAGAAATTCAGAGACAATTGATTTAAAGTTTAGATAGAGGAATATAAGTTTGAATGATGGGTTAAATTTTGGGGACTTTATTTAAATTTTTTAAATTAGAATTTTCTATTTGTACTCTACTTACTTACGTGTTCCTCTCCCCATTCCAACTCATCTTATGTCCTTCCTCCCACATTCTCTCTCAAATTCACGACCTTTTATTCTCTCATTATTATTGCTACACACACAGCACACACATACACACACACACACACACACACACACACACACACCGCACACACATCCCACATATCATATTGAGTCCTTTTAGATTTGCTGAGATTAAAATATGTAAACAGGATGTTTCAAATAGTCTTGTAGGAATTGATGGCACTGGGTGAGATGATAAAAAAAACCAATATCTTACATGAGAGAAATTATTAATTACATAACTTATAAGACAGGCCAGGATCTGTCAGTTTTAACTGGTAGATTTGTCTGGACTAACAGGGAGTGGCTGCCTTTGAAGTAACTAAAATTTATTCGCAGCTAGAATTCAAGTCATTTACAGGATATGGTTAAGAAAGTAATTTTATTCTAAATTTGTTTTCCCAATACCAGACTTTCTGAGAGACCATATTATGTTTAAAAACCAAATACCCATAGGTATATAGCAAAAACTATGCTCCACATGTCTTAATAGTGTGCTATTTAAAGTACAAAAATTATACCACACAGAAGCTCAAAAATGGAATGTAATAATCAGGCGGTTACGGAGTACGCACTCTACTTAAGGACGAGCGATTGTTTAAGCAGTTGTAAGCAAAAGTATATTTAAGATGCTAGGAGCTTCTCTATTGTTAAATTAAAATCGTTAGGTAGGAAATGTTTTTTCAGCTGCTGCTGCCCCTGAGGCAGATTAAAAACATGTCTTGATGTTTTTGCATAAAAGATGCCAACACTTGATTTTAGAACTGGGTACCACATGCTCACTCTCCAGCTCTGAGTCAGTGGCTCATACTATTGTGGTGTTCTTGCTTAAACTGAAGCCAGGAAACCCTGAACTAGAAATCCTCTAACAATGCCTATTCTTATGTGATAGTTAATCTGATCTTTGGGCAAGTATAACTCAGAATAGTTTGGAATTGAGATTTTGGATTTGGGGGCTTCTTATCTAAACTAAATAGAGCAAACTACTGATTATTTGGGAGCTGTTGAAGAGCAATTTCAGCAGAAAATAATGATCACTATATTGCTTAAAAACTAAATTGTTTGAAAGCTTACAGATTTGAGAGAAATAATCTAGATTTGGGGCTTAAAAATTATTTTTTTCCTTTACCTGAGTTTGAAAACTAAGAGTTTGTTAGCCAGTTCAGACTAGAAACATCTTTCTCCAGTCCCTCAAAAGATCTTGGATAAATTTACCACATTACTTTAAAAATGACATTCTCCTGGGAATTATTAGAATTCAAAAATCTTAGGGAACTGAAAATTCAGGAGCCTAGAAACACAACAAATTCTCGAAGATTTTGCTGATTTTAAACCTTTAGAAATTAGTCAGCCAATGGAACAGGAGGATCTCTTTCCCCACCTATAAACTAGTAAATGTTTTTCTAGTTATAGTTCAGCAAAAGCAAGAAGTAGCATTGAGGTTTGGATAGGAAGTATTTATCCAAAAGCTCATATGCTGAAGGCTTAGGCCTCAGCTGCCTGTGCCTCTAAAGGGGAGGCTGATCATAAGGGTGCTAGTGTCATCAGAGGATCAAGCTGATGATAATACACAGCTCAGTGCACTATTGAGCAGCATTGGAATCCAGGAAGTATGTCACTGGAAATGCACCTTTGAATTGTGTGACGTATCCCAGGACCTTTCTCCCTCACAACCCCTCTCTGTATCTCTTTATGCTGCCTGGCTACCATGAGATTTCTGCATATGTTTCTCCATTACACCCTTCCATCTTGCTGTACCACACTGAAGGCCCAGAAATGCAAAGCCACGTGACCTTTGACTAAAACCTCTGAAAGAGTGAGCCAAAATAGCTTTCCTCCTTTAAGTTGGTTTTCTTAGCTACTTTATTACAGCGATGGAATACTTACTAAAACAATGTTATGGTTGATATTCATTGTCAGTTTGATTAGATGTGGAATTGCCCAGGCGACTGAGATGTTCCAGATTCATTGATGGGGAAAGACCTTCACTGAATGTGACTGGTGCCATCTAAGTAAAGGGAGAAATTTGAAAAGACCAGCAGAACATAGCACTCCCTCTCTCTGCTCCTCTGCTTTCACCAGGCAAAACTACACATTCGTATCACCTCTCCCCAACCAAGATGGACTGAACTCTCTGAAGCCAGGAGGCAAAATATCCTCTATCCCTTAAACTGTGTCACGTGATCCAGTCCCAACAATACCCATAGGTCACAAGGAAATGAACACCAATAGTTTAGTAATGAAAAAGACCAAGCAGTGAATTTCTTTAACTCAATAATCTCTATGCGGTGAGTAGATCCAAGAACTTAGTTACAAGGACATTCAAAGATCACTTATGAAGGCAAACATTAACATATCAAACAGTACGTACTGTTTCATCTTAGAAAATATAAACAAGTAACATATAAGTGACCCTTTTACATTTTCTGACTCTTCCAACAAGATCAGGTACTATTGCTATCCCCACTGAAGAAATCTATGTGTAAAGAGATTAAACAACTTTCTTGGGTTTGTATCTTATTTCACTTCAGATAACAATGTCCAGTTGAATCCATCTTCCTAAAAAAAGTCTTTATTTCATTTTACTCTACAACTGATTAAAAATTTTAGTTTATATATGCACCATATTTTTGTAAGTCTTCTGTTGATGAACATCTGAGCTGGTTCTATTCCCTAGCTATTGGGAAAGTGTTGCAAAAAACATAAATGTGCTATGCCAGGACCTCTGTGGTATGCTAACTTACGTCCTATGGGTTAACACTCAGGATACAGTAGTGCTGGTTTTAGACTTTTAGAAATTCTCCTCACTGAGCTCCACAGGGGCTGCTCCAGTCTACAATATGCCCCCACTAGTGTATAGCCACCTCCCTCCTTCCCCTGGTCCTCAAGGATTGTTCTCATTTGGTCACCTGATACTGGCCATTCTGACTGAGGTGAGGTGGAATCTCAAAATAACTTAGATTTGCATTTCTCTGATGGGTAAGGATGCACTTGTAATATCTATTGGCCACATATTTCTTCTTGGGGGAATTGTTCATTCAGTTGAATAGCACATTTATTTAGTGGTGATTTTGTGTGTGTGTGTGTGTGTGTGTGTGTGTGTGTGTGTGTGTGTGTGTAATTTTTGCAGTTCTTTGTATACTCTAGATATGAATCTCCTATCTGATGCATAGTTGGTTAAAAAAAAAAACTTCTTCCCATTGCACGTGTGGGCTGTCTCTGCTATGCTGATTCATTATCCATGCTGGACAGAAGCTTTTAAATTTCACATAATAGCATTTGCCACTTCTTATGATTATTTCCTGTGCTATTAGAGTCCAATTGCAGAAATTCATTGTTCATGCTTATATCTAAATATGTCTTTATTTTTTCCCACTAGTTCAGAATTTCATGTCTTACATTAAGGTATTTGATACTTCATGCATTGTTTTCTAGAAAGAGTGAGAGCTATGGATTGAATTTGGTTCTTCTACAGTTGGGCATCCAGCGTTTCCAACACCAGTCCTTGTAACCGCAAAATTTTTTCCCGTGTATGTTTTTGGTCAAAAATCAGGTGGAAGTAGTAGTTTCTCTGTTTTTGGTTTTTTTTTTTTTGTCCTCTATGCTGTTCTAATGGTCTATATGTCTGCTTTTGTGGAAATAGTATGCTATTTCGTTACTATGTACGTTTGCTATGTTTTGTTACTATGGCTCTGTAGTCAGTTTATAAGAAGGTAAAATTATGCCTCCAGATTAAGATTGCTTTGTCTCTAACCATCTATTCTAGCCTGAGAAAGAGTTGAAAATTCTTTTGCCATAGTCTTCCAAATGCTGGGATTACAGATATGAGCCACACCTGGCTTTAAGCAGCTGGTTTGGGGGAGGGGGTGTTGCTGGATCCTAATGGCTCCCTTGGGGGAGTGGATGAGAAGGCGTGGTGTCAACAGCACAGACACTGGGAGTCAGTTGAAGGCAAACAGCAAACACATTTATTCAGTAACAGGGAAGGCCTTATATACCCTCCTCCCAGCACCCAAGTTGTGTCCCAATCTGGTGGCATTATGTGGTCATCCCTCATTGGCTGGGCAAAATCAGGAACTCTGACAGCACCTGTTGCTAGGCCTTCAGGCAGACTCCAGGTTGGCTCCTGAGGAAATATGTTGTGTGCATGCCTTGGCAAATGGTTTGAGCCAATTTCCTCAGCCCTATGGACCTGCACTACTACAAGGAGATAAACTTTTTTTAAAGAAAGTTGTCCTCTTCTATCTTCATCAAAGATGGGGATGAACAGGAACTAATTTTCATTCATAGCAATGTGTTTCAATTACAGAAATGGAGTTGATGTGCCTTTCCATATTTCTATAGTTAAGATGTATATATGATCTTTGAAATAAGAAAATTACTATTGGTTTTTTGTTTTTTGTTTTTTGGTTTTTGGTTTTTTTTTTTTTTTTTTTTTGAAGAGAATGTACCTAAAAGTAGAAATTAAAAACCTCTGTCTCAAGCCCTACAGCATGTCTGAGTGACAGCTGGTGATCTCTGCAATTGATGTGTGCCATACTGTTTCATAATTCAGTACGATGCTTATTTGGCCCAGAAATATCTCTTAATTTGTGATCATTCATCCTTTTCTGGAAATAGCTAGAAGCCTTTTTTTTCCAAAGAATGTCTGCCTCTGGAAAAAGATTCTAAAGCAGAATGAAATAAATAAAAGCCTTTCCCCTCAAACTTTATTTTAGGCCTTCATTTCAGCTGACTGAATCAGATCAAGTTCAGTCTATATTAAAAGTGTTTAACTTTCATACTTACACCAGAGATAAGTGCAGAAAGCAAGTTTTACAACTAAAAACATTTTGAGAATCAAAAATTGAAGCTTTCAATGACCATAGCGATACAGCGAATGCAAGGAGGTAGGTGAGACCTGACAAGGAAGCAAGCATGTCTGCATTAATAATTGTTCCTGAATAGAGATAAAAAGTCATGCCTTCAGTTGCCAGGGAGGGTAGACAGGGGTGAGCTGATGGGAGAGATGAAATTAATTACCCTATGTAGGATTAGTTCTTTTGTTGCATAGGATGGTGTCCTAGTTTGCTTTCTATCATTGTGATAAAACACTGACCAAACTAATTTGGGGGAGGAAAAAATTTACTTTGTTTATGTTCCCACAATTCTGTCTGTCATCGAGGGAAGCCAGGTCAAGAACCCTGATGCATCTATAAGAAAACAATGGAGATAAGCTAGGTGAGGGACTATTAAAGAGTCAAGGAGTCATTAAGGTTCAACATTTCTGACCTCTACAAATGACTAAACTTAAGATATAGCGTCAGGTCAAGGATCATCTCCAGAATGCTCTTGTAAAACATGATCTAAAGATAAAGATGAGGTTATGGATATAACATCTTCTGAGACTTGATAAGAGCTAAGATGCTGTCCCAGAAAACTACTTGATCATACAATAATTGTATAATGAAAGGAGTCTTGAGTCATTAGGTTTTCGTACAAAGCAATTTGTAATTCAGCAGTAGACAACTAATTTAATACTCAAGACTTACTGTGACTGTAAGATAAATAGTAGCCACAGGCCCTGCCCACACACTTAAGGGGCAGAACTATGCATAATGTAGCGACCCTGGCCCTTGTTAAAGTTTCTGATCACTCCTTACAATACGACTTGATATTTTTAGTAAAGTTTTATATTAGTTAATTTTGCATACCTTGTGACAGAATACCTAGCCAAGCGACTTAAAAGGAAAAGACATTTCTGGGTTCATAATTTCATAGGGTTCATGATTTCTTGGCTACATGTGCTTGAACAAAACCTCATGACAACAGAGGATAGCTGGTCACATCATAGGAGACAGAAAGAGAGAAACAGGAAGAAGAAGGGATGATATACCCCCAAGGACCCGTGCCCAGTGACCAACATCTTCAACTTTGCTCCCAACGCTTCATCATCAGCTATCCAGAATTGAAAACACGACCTTGCAGGGGTATTTCATATTCAAATATTAACCACTCTGATATTTGACCTGTTTTTCCTAGCTTAACTTTTGTTGTAATTTGCAACCATATATCTCTAAACTTTTTGTTATTTAAAGTTCTTATTGATTTAGTCCTGGTATTTATTGCCGTTTGCTAACTTTTTCTTATGATGAATTGTTTCCTTGAGTGTGTTGATGATCTGAACTATTTTTGTCATCTTCAGAGAACACTGAAGATGTGTTTTTATCCAGAGTTACATTATGTGTACATTATTATTATTAAATTACAAAATTATCATAAAATCAGTATACAAAGCAGATTACACTATTTTTAGTGTTAATTTTTGTTATTTTACTTTTTATAAAAGGACTCATGTATCTCAGGCTGGTGTCAAACTCACTATGGATCACCTTGAACTTCTGATTCTCCTGGATTTATCTCCCAAGCACTGGAATTAAAGGTATGTGTTACCATGCATGGCTATTCCACAGATATCTGGCTTCCAGACCTTATGGGGAAAAATTAATGCAAATGTCACAATCACAGAGCAGAAGGCTCATGGTTACAATTATCTAATGAGAGTTTTTCCTCATCCTAACTCCAGGTCCAGACAAACTCCCACATCACCTTCCTGGGCTGGCAGGCAATTTGTTTCTAGTCAACCATTGCATAGCATTTTTGTATTCCTGAATGCTGCAGTTTAGATCTAGAATATTCCTCAGAGATCCATTTTCTAAAGGCCTAGTCCCTAGCTTAAGGCTATTGGGAAATGATGGAAACTATGAGAGGTGGGGGTCTGCTGAGGGGTATTCATGTCTTTTGGAGTGTGCCCCTAAGTAGACTGTGGATCATGCCCCCTTCCTTTGCCTCTATTACTTCCTGGTCATGAGGTCAATGAGTTACTGTGCCATTCACTCCCTGCCATGAAGTGCTGTATCACCAAAGGCCCCAAAGCAGTGGTACAAATCAGGAACAGACTGAAATCTCCAATACCACAGGCCAAAGTAAGCCTTTTGTCTTTGCACATTCTCTCCAGTGCTTTTTAGTAGTGACAGAAAGCTAACAAATTGACTTTAGGCAGAAAACTGAGAAACTATATCTCAAAGAAAACCAAAGCTTAATGACCCCATTCAAGGGTGTCTAAAAGCCAAATTCTTGGCCCTTGAGATTAAAAGATACTCCCAGGAAACCAGACATAAGTTTTCTCTTACTGTTCTGGTTTTTGTCTCCTCTTCAATTCTAACTTCTGAGATTTTCTTAAAAGATCCTTATATTTTTTATTGGCATATATTCACTGTATATAGTACTGGTTTTCATAATGACATTTTTTTGTGTAAGTATGAACTGTGCTTTGATTATGTCCTGAGGCTTCTTTTATATGTGTAAGTATATAGGTTAACGTGTGTGTGTGTGTGTGTGTGTGTGTGTGTGTGTATGTTTGAGATTCCAAGTAGTTACTAAGTAGGTTTTGTTGAATTAATACAGTATTTCCAGGTGCTTTAGCCGATCTTTTGGACTGTCTAATGTACAATGTTACCAGTGATGGCAATCTTCTGGGTTTTTTTTTTTTTGCCTTCTTTTACTTTATTGTTTCTACTTCTGCTTTTAGCTTATTCAGGCCTTTGATTTTTCATGGCTCCAGCAACAACTATATTCTTCTTTATACCTCAATATCATATTTCATAAATTTCATTATTTATATACCCAAGGGAAAGGATTTCTTTCTACAAATGAGCATTGTATGTTGTTTAGAATTATCTTTGCATGGAGGAGGAATACTATACTCACTGCTCCACTGTTAGTCACTCACATGTTATAACAGTGTGGCCATTTGTATACAGGACAGACACAGGCTCCATGCGCAAGGCAGGTTACACAGTGTCTATAATTATCAAAGTATAGCAGACACTCCATCGTTGTGAGCTCTGCATTTACTACGACAATGATTTACATAGCATTTGCATTGTTAAATATACCTAATCTGCAGATAATTTTGGGGGGTTGCATGCCATTTTATATAAGGAACTAAAGCATCTATGGATTTTGATATTCAAAAGATGTCCAAGACCAATCCCCACAGACACTGAGGGTGACTGTAATTATTGTGATTTGTACATAAGCTTCTTCCCAATGGGAAGTCCAGGGACATGACTTACACACTAAAAATGTCTCGATGTCACAACAATATAGTTGCTTATTACATTTCAACCAAGTCCACGCTGATGCCTGAAAACCTTGCACTCACCTCTCCAGTGTGAGCCTCGATCTCTCTTCTATCATTCCTGTTCTGTCTTAGCTAGAGTCTCCATCTCAATAGAATTTTCCCAAACTCCAGTAGGTTCCTACAATCAGTGTGTTTTGGTTGTCATAGATCCCTCACAGCCAATTCAAGACCATATCTATGTAGAATTCAAACATGCTGCCGTTATATGGTAGATAGTTTTTAAAGTCACCTATCAGCATTTTCACCAAGATGTTCCAACACGTTTATTTCAACAATTGAGAGACATTTATAGTTGCTTGGTCATTAACAATAAATGCACAGTAAGTAAATCAGTGATAAAACATCAGGAGGGAACTAGCTGCTCATTAACAGTCTGTTCTGCTTAAGATCAAAATGTTAAAGAAGAACATCTGATTGGTCTAGACTTGTCCTCAGCTAGCAAGCATCAGGCTTTCTTCTGATCACAAGCGTGAGGATACTGATCACTGAAAAAGAAACAAAAAGCTTGTAAGAGTCAGGGGCTCAGGATACAAGCTGTTAGATATTTTCCCCTAGACATGACAGGAAAAATGTGCCCATGAACTCTCCACAATATGGTGGTCTGAACAAGACCAACAAAAAGACAATACCAGTTGACATGCAAATGTAGACATGGGAAGTCCACCCCTAGGTGAAGAGCTACAGTTGGTAAATGTTTGCTGAGAGAAGGGAATCAGTTTCTTCCAAGGATGAGCTCCCACACAGATTTCCAGTCCTAAATGGTCAGCCGTGGACAGCATGTTTACATATGAGCAAAGCTAAATGAACTCAGTAGCTTGTGTGTGTGTGTGTGTGTGTGTGTGTGTGTGTATGTTTATGTAATAATAATAATACTTAAAGGAGCCGGGCAGTGGTGGCACATGCCTTTAATCCCAGCATTCTAGAGGCAGAGCCAGGTGGATCTCTGTGAGTTTGAGGCCAGCCTGGTCTACAGAGCGAAATCCAGGACAGGCACCAAAACTACATAGAGAAACCCTGTCTCAAAAAAAACAAAATAATAGCAATAACAACAACAACAACAATAATAATAATAATAATAATGCTAAAAGGAAAGATTCTGAATTTGGGGACATGGGAGAAGTTGGATAGTTGGATAGGTAGTAATCATGTATGGAAGTTCTCAAATAAAATAAACCTAGGGCCAGGTATAGTAGCTCACACTTTTTAATAGCTTTTATTGTTTTGATACAGCATATCACTATGTAGGCCTGGCTGTCCAGAGCACAGTATGTAGCCAGCACTGGCCTTGAATTCACAAAAGTCATTAAAAATAAATAATCTTCTTAGACAGAGAGGGAAGTGAATGCAGGGCTGTAACATACAACAAAACACAGCCACACATGCAGCAGTTTCAGGAAACAATGCTTTTTTTGTCTACGTTTTCTTTTTACAAGACTAAGAACCACGTACTTGTATAAAATCCTAAACCTAGTTTCTTACAGGACTTCAGCCCTGTTTTAAAAGTGTGACATGCAGACCTTTGATTCAGACCACGCTCCGAAGTAGAACTGATAAGAATAATATGCACCTTGGAAATGTCCTAATCTTAACAAATGCAAGTACACATTACACAAAAGAAAGGAGACTTGGTTCTTGCCTCCCACCTCCACAGCCTCCCTGGGGAAGGCCAGGTCCCAGTGGGGTTCAGTTGTCCTGTGTCTTCATGATCTGTACTGACTGGGCAGAAGAGTTATGAGGAGCCTCAGTGCTGCCAGCATGTAGCTGGCATGGGGCGGTCATTCTTGAAGTGCCACTGGCCATGATGTGAAGCCCAGTCCAGACTCTTCCTTCCCTCACAACTTTTTGCAACAGGTGCAGCCAATGAACCCCTGCCACTGTCTTCCTTAAATGCACACAAATAAAGCGTTACCAAGTCCTGGAGGTGAAGCTGTGCCTACTTCCATGAATCATATCTTGTGTCCACGACGCTGCAACTGGGAATGAGTCATTTCGACTTAGTTAGTTTCTCCAAAATAAGAAATACCCGTGCTAACGATTTAGTAGCTACATGGCAGTACAAAGACAACATCTAGAAAAGTGTTGATTTACACACTTTTACCTCAAACAACAAGCATATTTTGTTTGCACTCTGCCATCAGAACCCCAAATGAACCCTGAGAGTCATGTGTTGAAACAGACCAGTCTCCTACGCATGCAGTAGGAAGACAGAGTCGAGGACAGGTATTCGGTGATATGGAAGACAGCCAAGGGCTTGCAAGACATTTATGGACAATGAGAACAGACACAAAACATGCTCATGCATCTTTGAAAATCTATATTTATATTTGATAATGTTACTAAATTTAGAGCCAATGACAGAATTGCATGACACCTGCTTTTACTTAGGTAGCCAAATCCCAGCTGTGAAGAAAAAAATGCACTACCAGAAATACTCATGATTTTGTGTATCTGATGCTAGAGTTTGGTTAGGATTTGGGTTTCTTGTTTCATTCTGTTTTTTAGTACAAATACATGTGATCAGATATATAGGGTGAAGTATACCCTATCTTCTAGTTTATATCTCTACACAGTTAAAACTTATGGAAACAAAATTCAAAGGAAATTTAGTAGGAGGATTAGATGGTTTGGCACATAGCTTGAATCCTTTTCCCCCTTAAAGCAAAACAAAATAATAGAGCCCAGCTAAAGCAGTCTATGGCTGTTGATCTCAAGAATATTGTATAACACAGCAGGTGGATCTCCAAGAACTCTGGGTCTGCAATCTTCCCAAGAACTAGAGGTTCTTTGCATGACCAGACATGCCCTGCTCCAGTGACGGAACGGAAGAAATGAAAACTCTGGCACTATGAAGCTCTTCTTTTCAGTACCAGAAGCAAAATACAGACAATTGGTTAAGTAAATCAGATTTCCATAGCACTTCTGTTATAACCCATTTGTCTATTTCCTTGGCCACAAGAGCTAGAATTGGCCAAGGAGTGTTCTGTCAATTTTTCTGGGAGTTACTGTGTTTTGGAAACCGTGCTTGAAATGTAAGGGTGAATAAAACATGGTACCTTCTCCAATAGGTTCACATTCTAACGGAAAAATTACCATATGAATAATTGCAAAAGATATAAAGAATGCTTAATAGTTTTAGAAACAGCATTCTATAAGGGAGATTTTTAACTAGAGGAATCAGAGATGAATCCAGTAACTGAACTGATCAACAAAAAAATACATATTTCATTAGGCAGGAAGTAGTAAAAAGATATTAAGATATTATACATTATGTATTCTTTTGTAGCTGGCTTCATTTCACCTGCATAGGACATTTTCAATTCACAAATGTGTGCATTTGTAATATGTTCATTTTTATTACTGTGAAGTATTTCATTAATAATATAAATTTCATATGAATATATCACTGAGTACCTACCATTTGTCTTAACTCAGTCTGGCATAACAAGACACAGACTTAATGGCATACAAGACAGAAATTTATTTTCTCTGCTTCTAGAGGCTGGCAAATCCAAGATCAAGAGGACATCATGGTTCATGTCTGGTGAGGGCTCTCACCAGGGGCTGCAGGTGACCATCATTCCGTGTGTCCTTATCCAACCTTGTTGCCCGTCTTTCCCTTTTATTAAAAGGACACATTGATCCCACTCTGAAGGACCCATGCCCTTGGCTTTACTTTCCTCTAATAATATCACATTATGGGTTAAACATCAGCATGAATTTTGAGAAGACACAATCTACTCCATACCATCATTTTCTCATCTTTTTTATTTTATTTTTTCATATATATTTTTTATTAAGAGATTTTCTATTCATTTTACATACCAACCACAGATTCCCCTGTCCTCCTTCCTCCCACCCTGGAGCCTTTCCCCCCAATCCACCCCCCATTCTCACCTCCTCCAAGGCAAGGTGTCCCATGGGAAGACAGCAGAGCCTGGTACATTCTATTGAGGCAGGTCCAAGCCCCTCCTTCTTGCACTAAGGCTGTGCAAGGTGCCTCACCATAGGCACTAGGCTCAAAAAGCTAGCTCATGCACTAGGAACAGGTCCTGATCTTACTGCCTGGGGGCCCCCTAAACAGTTCAAGCTAAACAACTGTCTTGCTTATCCAGAGGGACTAATCCAGTACAATGGGGGCTCCTCAGCTATTGGTCCACAGTTCATGTGTTTCCACTAGTTTGGCTAGTTGTCTCTGTGTGTTTTGTTTTGTTTTGTTTTGTTTTGTTTTGTTTTGTTTTGTTTTGTTTTGTTTTGTTTTGTTTTTTTTGTTTTGTTTTTCGAAATAGGATTTCTCTGTGTAGCTTTGGAACCTGTCCTGGAACTCACTCTGTAGCCCAGACTGGCCTCAAACTCACAAGAGATCTGCCTGCTTCTGCCTCCTGAGTGCTGTGATTAAAGGCGTGTGCCACCACCGTCCGGCTATCTCTGTACTTTTTCAAATCATGGTCTTTATCTCTTGCTCATAAAATCCCTCCTCTCTCTCATCGATTGGGTTCCTGGAGCTTCTCCTGGGACCCGGCCGTGAATCTCTGCATCTGCTTTCATCAGTCACTGGATGAGGGTTCTGTGATGACAGTTAGGGTATTCAGCCATCCGATCATTAGAGTAGGCCAGCTCAGACACCCTCTCGACTATTGTCAGTAGACTATGGTGGAGTCATCCTTGTGGATTCCTGGGAGCCTCCCTAGTACTCTGCTTCTCCCTATTCCCATGATGTCTTCATTTATCATGGTATCTCTTTCCTTGCTCTCCCACTCTGTTCCCATTCCAGCTCGAACCTCCCATTCCCCTAAGCTCTCATGCCCTGTCCCTTGCCCTCCAATACCCCCATCAGTCCCAGTTTGATCATGTAGATCTCATCCATTTCTCCATCACTGGGCAATCCATGCATCCTTCCTAGGGTCCACCTCACTAGTTAGCCTTCCTGGATCTGTGGGTTGCAGTCTGATTGTCCTTTGCTTTATATCTAGTATCCACTTATGAGTGAGTACATACCGTGTTTGTCCTTCTGAGTCTGGGTTACCTCACTCAGGATGATATTTTCTAGTTCCATCTAGTTTGCCTGCAAACCTCATGATGTCATTGTTTTTCTCTGCTGAATAGTACTCCATTGTGTATATGAACCACATTTTCTTTATCCATTCTTCAGTTGAGGGGCATCTAGGTTGTTTCCAGGTTCTGGCTATTACAAATAATGCTGCTATGAACATAGTTGAGCATGTGTCCTTGTGGTACAAATGTCCTTGTGAGCATTCCTTGGGTATATGCCCAAGAGTGGTATAGCTGGGTCTTGAGGAAGAATGATTTCCAATTTTCTGATACTGCCATGCTGATTTCCAAAGTGCCTGTAGAAGTTTGCATTCCCACCAACAGTGGAGCAGTGTTCCCTTTGTTCCACATCCTCTCCAACATAAGCTGTCTTCAGTGTTTTTGATCTTAGCCATTCTGACAGATGTAAGATGGTATCTCAGAGTCATTTTGATTTGCATTCCCTGATGACTAAGGATGTCAAGCAATTCCTTAAATGTCTTTCGGCCATTTGAGATTCTTCTGTTGAGAATTCTCTGTTTAGCTCTGTAGTCCATTTTTAATTGGACTGTTGGATATTTTTATGTCTAGTTTCTTGAGTTCTTTATATATTCTGGAGATTAGCCATCTGTCAGATGTGGAGTTGGTGAAGATCTTTTCCCATTCTGTAGGCTGTCGTTTTGTCTAATTGACCATGTCCTTTGCACTACAAAAGCTTCTCCGTTTCAAGAGGTCCCATTTATTAATTGTTGCTCTCAGTGTCTGTGCTACTGGTGTTATATTTAGGAAGTGATCTCTGGTGCCAATGCATTCAGGAATACTTCCTACTTTCTCTTCTATCAGGTTCAGAGTAACTGGATTTATGTCGAGGTCTTTCATCCACTTGGACTTATGTTTGGTGCATAGTGAGAGACATGGATCTATTTGCAATCTTCTACATGTTGACATCCAGTTATGCCAGCACCATTTGTTGAAGATGCTTTCTTTTTTCCATTGTACAGTTTTGACTTCTTTGTCAAAAATTAGGTGTTCATACATATGTGGATTAATGTAAGGGTCTTCAATTCGATTCCATTGGTCCACATGTCAGTTTTTATGCCAGTACCAAGCTGTTTTTGTTACTGTAGCTCTATAATAGAGAGTCAGGGATCGTGATGCCTCCAGAGGTTGCTTTATTATATAGGATTCTTTTAGCTGTCCTGTGTTTTTTGTTTTTCCATATGAAGTTGAGTATTGTTCTTTCCAAGTCTGCGAAGAATTGTGTTGGTATTTTGATGGGGATTGCATTGAATCTGTAGATTGCTTTTGGTAGGATTGCCATTTTTACTATGTTAATCCTACCTATCCATGAGCATGGGAGATCTTTCCATTTTCTGGTATCTTCTTCAATTTCTTTCTTCTTCAGAGACCTAAAGTTCTTGTCATACAACTCTTTCACTTGCTTAGTTAGAGTTACCCCAAGGTGTTTTATATTATTTGTAGCTATTGTAGAGGGCGATATTTCTCTGATTTCTTTCTCAGCCCTTTTATCATTGTATATAGGAGGGCTACTAAATTTTTTGAGTTAATCTTGTATCCTGCCACATTACTGAAGGTGTTTATCAGCTGTAGGAGTTCCCTGGTAGAGTTTTGGGGGTCACTTATGTATACTCTCATATCATCTGCAAATAGTGAAAGTTTGACTTCTTCCTTTCCAATTTGTATCCCCTTGATCTCCTCTTCTTGTCTTATTGCTCTAGCTAGACCTTCAAGTACTATATTGAATAAATATGGAGAGAGCAGACAGCCTTGTCTTGTTCCTAATTTTAGAGGAATCACTTTGAGTTTCCTTCCATTTAATTTGATGTTGGCTGTTGGCTTGCTGTAAATTGACTTTATTATGTTTAGTTATGTTCCATGTATTCCTGATATCTCCAAGACCTTTATCAAGAAGGGATGTTGGAATTTGTCAAGGCCTTTTCAGCACCTAATGAAATGATCATGTGGTTTTTTTTTCTTTCAGTTTGTTTATAAGCTGTATTACATTGACAGACTTTCATATGTTGAACCAACCTTGCATATCTGAGATGAAGCCTACTTGATCATGGTGGATATTTTTTTATGTGTTCTTGGAGTCTGTTTGCCAATATTTTATTGAGTATTTTTGCATCAGTGTTCATGAGGGAGATAGGTCTGTAATTCTCATTCTTTGTTGCATCTTTGTGTGGCTTGGGAATCAGAGTAATTGTAGCCTCATAAAAGAGTTTGGTTACGATCCTTCTGTTTCTATTGTGTGGAACAATTTGAAGAATATTGATATTAACTCTTCTTTGAAAATCGGTTAGAATTCTGTGTTGAAACCATCTGGCCCTAGGCTTTACTTGGTTGGGAGACTTTTAATGATTGTTTCTATTTCCTTAGGGGTTATTGGTCTATTTAAATAGTTTATCTGGTCTTGATTTAACTTTGGTATGTGATACCTATACAGAAAATTGTCCATTTCTTTTAGATTTTCCAGTTTTGTGGAGTACAGGTTTTTGAAGTATAACCTGATGATTCTCAGGATTTCCTCATTGTCAGTTGTTATGTCTCCCTTTTCATTTCTGATTTTGTTTATTTTGATACTCTTGCTCTGCTTTTTGGTTAGTCTGGATAAGGGCTTGTCTATCTTGTTGATTTTCACAAAGAACCAGCTCTTTGTTTCATCGATTCTTTGTTCTCTTTGTTTCTATTTTATTGATTTCAGCTCTCAATTTGATTATTTCCTGGCATCTAATTTTCCTGGGTAAGTTTGTTTCTTTTTGTTCTAGAGCTTTCAGGTGTGCTGTTAAGTCACTAGTGTGAGATTTCTCCAACTTCTTTATGTGCGAATTTAGTGCTATGAATTTCCCTCTTAGCACTGCTTTCATAGCATCCCATAAGTTTGGGTATGTTACACATTCATTTTCATTGAACTCTAGGAAGTCTTTAATTTCTTTATTTCTTCCTTGACCCATTGGTGATTCAGTTGAGCATTATTCAGTTTCCATGAGATTGTAGGCTTTCTGTAATTTTTGTTCTTGTTGAAATATAACTTTAAACTATGGTGGTCCGATAGAATACGGGAGGTTATTCCAATTTTTTTTGTATCTGTTGAGATTTACTTTGTGACTGAGTATGTGGTCAATTTTAAAGGAGGTTCCATGGGGTGTTGAAAAGAAGGTATATTCTTTTGTGTTAGGGTGAAATGTTCTGTAGATATTGATTAAGTCCATTTGAGTCATAACATCAATTAGGTTCCTTATTTCTCTGTTAAATTTCTTTCTGTCTGGCAGATCTGTCCAGTGGTGAGAGTAGGGTATTGAAGTCTCCCACTATTAATGTGTGGGGTTTGATGTGTGGTTTAACTTTAGTAGTGTTTCTTTTACATATGTGGGTGCCCTTGTATTGGGGCATAAATGTTTAGAATTGAAACTTCATCTTGGTGGATCTTTCCTGTGATGAGTATGTAATGTCCTTCTCAATCTCTTTTGATTGATTTTAGTTTGAAGTCTATTTTGTTGGATATTAACATAGCTACACCAGCTTGCTTCTTAAGACCATTTGATTGGAAAAACTTTTCCCAACCTTCTGAGGTAGTATCTGTCTTTGAAGCTGAGATGTGTTTCTTGTATGCAGCAGAAAGATGGGTCCTGCTTTTGTATCCATTCTGTTAGCCTGTGTCTTTTATAGGTGAATTAAGTCCGTTGATATTAAGGGATATTAATGACCAGTGATTGTTAATTCCTGTTATCTTTTGGTGGTAGTGTATGTGTATTTCTCTTCTTTGGGATTTACTGCTGTGGGGTTATCTGTTGCCTGTGTTTTCGTGGGTGTATCTGACTTCCTTAGGTTGGAATTTTCCTTCTAGTGCTTTCTGTAGGGCTGGATTTGTGGATAGGTATTATTTGAATCTGGTTTTGTCTTGGAGTGTCTTGTTCACTCCATCTATGGCGATTGAAAGTTTTGCTGGGTATATTAGTCTAGGCTGGCATCCATGGTCTCTTACTGTCTGCATTACATCTGTCCAGGACCTTCTGGTTTTCAAAGTCTCCATTGAGAAGTCAGGTGTTATTCTGATAGGTCTGCCTTTATAAGTCACTTGGCCTTTTTCCTTTGCTGCTCTTAATATTCTTTCTCTGTTCTGTATGTTTAGTGGTTTATTATGTAGCAAGGGGACTTTTGGGGGGGGTCTAGTCTGTTTGGTGTTCTATAGGCTTCTTGTGTCTTCATAGGTATTTCCTTCTTTAGGTTGGGAAAGTTTTCTTCTAGGATTTTGTTGAATATATTTTCTGTGTCTTTGAATTGATATTCTTCTCCTTCTTCTATTACTATTATTCTTAAGTTTGGCCTTTTCATGGTGTCCCAGATTTCCTGGACATTTTGTGTTATGACATTTTTGACTTTGGTATTTTCTTTGATTGATAAATCTATTTCCTCTATTGTATCCTCTACACCAGAGATTCTCTCTTCCATCTCTTGTATTCTGTTGGTTATGCTTGCATCTATGTTTCCTGTTCATTTACTCAGATTTTCTATTTCTGGCCTTCCCTCTTTTTGTGTCTTCTTCATTGTTTCTATTTCATTTTTCAGGTCTTAAACTGTTTCCTTCACAAGTTTAATTGCTTTTTCATGGTTTTCTTGTCTTTCTTTCAGGGATTTATTGATTTCTTCCCATTTTTTGTCTTTTCCTTAATTTCTTTAAGGAAAATTTTTATTTGCTCATTAAAGGCCTCTTGTATCTTCACGAAGTTATTTTTAAGGTCGCTTTCTTCTACTTCTACATTGTGATGTTCAGGACTTGCTGCTGTAGAAGGGCTAGGTTCAGGTGATGCCATATTGTTCTTTATGATGTTGTATATATTTTTGCACTGGCTTCTACCCATCTCTCCCTCCAATAGGTGCAAGAGGTGCCTGTGTCTGAGTGAGCTGCTATTGGTCTAATCTGTGCTTTGTCTGTGTCTGTGTCTCAGGGAGCCCCTCTAGATCCAATCTTAGCTCTTGGTCTAATTGGAGCTGGCAGATTCTGTATCTCTGGGAGCTGCTCTTGATCCAATCCAAGCTAGCTGATTCTGTGACTCACAGAGCCACTCTTAGTCTTATCAGGGCTCTTGGTCCAGTCAGAGCTAACAGATTCTGTGTCTCAGAAAGCCACTCTTGGTCCAATAAGAGCAGGAGGATTCCATGTCTCATGAAGTTACTCTTAGTCCAATGAGAACTGGTGGTTTGGTTTCATTTCTCAGGAAGTTACTGAGGTCACAGGCAGATGGGTATTGGGGTAGGACATGGAATATGTAGATTGCATGGTCTGATGGGGGGATTTGTTGGGGGGACGGCCTTCCTGCAGGAGTTTTCCCTGCTGGCTGTTAACTGGGGCAGAGTTGGCTGGGGGTTCCCGGGGACTGGCTGTGTCCCAGGGCCTGGGTCCTAGAGGCAGGTTGAGAGAAGAGTCACTCACCTCTTGGTCCAATGAGAGCTGGTGGTTTGGTTTCATTTCTTAAGGAAGTTACTGGGGTCACAGGCAGATGGGTATTGGGGTAGGGCATGGAACTTGTAGAATGCAGGGTCTGATGGGGGGGTTGGTCAGTGGGGCTTCCTGCAGGAGTTTTCCTTGCTGGCTGGCAACTGGGGCAGAGTTGGGAGGGGGTTCCCAGAGACTGGCTCTGTCCCAGGACCTGGGTCCTAGAGCCATTTTCTCATCTTTGAGCATTTGTACAAACCATTATGTGGACATGAGCTCTTGTGTGTGCTCTGTGTCCCTAGGATCAAGAACCTAATCACCAAGGCTGTGCAAGGTGTCACACCACAGGCACTGGATTCCAGAAGCCTACCCATAGACCAGGGACAGATCCCGATCCCCCTGCCTGGGTGCCCCCCAAACATTTCGAGCCAAACAACCATCTTCCATATCCAGAGGGCCTAGTCCAGTTCCATGGGGGCTCCACAGCCACCAGTCCACAGTTCATGGGCTTCCACTAGTGTGGCCAGTCATCTCTACACGTCCTCCCATCATGATCTCGACGTCCCTCACCTGCAGTATCTCTCCTCTCTCATCAATTGGATTCCGGGAGCTCAGCCTGGTGCCTGGCCGTGGATCTCTGCATCTGCCTCCATCAGTCACTGGACAAAGGCTCTATGATGACAGCTAGGTTATTTGCTAGGCTGGTCACTAGAGTAGACCAGTCCAGGCCCCCTCTGGACCACTGCCAGCAGACCAAGGTGGGGTCAACCTTATGGATTCCTGAGAGCCTCCCCAGCACCCTGCCTCTTCCTATTCCCATGATGTCCTCGTCTATCATGGTATCTTCCTCCCTGCCCTCCCACTCTGTCCCTGTTCCAGCTTGACCCTCCTATTTCCCTATGTTCTCATCCCCCACTCCTCACCCTCTGCCACACCCCCACACCCAGTCCACCCCTGTAGATCTCATCCACTTCTCCTTCACAGGGTCATCCATGTGTCCCTCCTAGGGTCTTTCCCTGTTAGCTAGCCTCTCTGGAGTTGTGGGTTGCAGTCTGGCCATCCCTTCCCTCACATTTAGTATCCACTTATGAGTGAGTACATACTATGTTTGTCCTGAGTCTGGGTTACCTCACTCAAGATGATATTTTCTAGTTCCATCCATTTGCCTGCAAATTTCATGATATTGTTTTTTACTGCTGAGTGGAAGGGCCTTGGACCTGCCTAGGCTCAGTGTGCTGGGCTCTGCTGACTCCCCTTGGGAGACCTCGATTTGGGGGATGTGGGGATGTGGGGTGGCTTGGGAAAGAGGGCGGGGGGGGGGGGGGGGGAGGAGGGGGTCTGTGGATACCATGTGGAGTGAGTAGAAAATTTCTTAATAAAGAAAAATGAAAGAAAAAAAAAGAACCCAATCACTAAATTTGGCATCAGAGGATGCTTATAAAAGAGTTTTCTCAAGTGGTCACAAAACATCAAGCTCTAAATTCCCACAGCAATGTTTAAGAATTTTAGCTGATCTCTGTCTGTCCTGAATTTAAGTATTAGCCATGCTTTCAAGTCTAATTAAGCTGGTAGTGTTCGGGATTATTTCTAATGGTTTTATGTGTGTTTTCATGAAGGGCCATGATATTATTTTGTGAAACGTGGACTTGTCATCTTCCTCAAAGAATGGCTTGTTCATCTTGTCTTTTTAGTTATTTTGTATCTTACTGTATTAATTTCTGTTTTTTCGTTCTAGAGTGAGTTCCCACAAGCAATGCTTTTTCCTGAGCTATCATTTTACTCTCATGATGGTATCTTTTGATTGCTGTATATTCTTAATGAATTAATGGAAGTCAGGTTCTTTTATTTGGTTGTACAATTAGCTCTTATCTTGTTCTATTTAAGAAAATCTTGTCCACCTTACACTTTCTATAAAAATTAATAAACTTTATTGTTTTATCTTTCATAAAGCTAAATATAAAATTCATATTTCAACCTATAATCCACTTAACATTATATTTTGTATCTGATATAAATTAGGAATCATAATTTGTTTATTCTAAAAATGTATCAATTGTTCTAGCATTCCTTACTAAATCCACTATTATTTCCTTAATTGCAATGGGAATTTCTTAAATTAAGTTGTCGTATACATATAGGATGACTGCTATACATCATACACTCTTTATTTTATTCTACTGGGTCTCTTGTTAGTTTTTTTTAAATCATCATTGTGCCAGAACATACTGCCTTAGTGAATGATAGTGAGTCTTTAAATAATGCAAAATATAATTCATCACATTTATCTTTCTCAAAGTTATATTGTGTATTCTAGAGTTGGACTGACAATTTTCACACATGATATATTGTAGCTGAAGTATTCCTGTGCCCACCCAGCTCCCGTGTCCTCACAGTCTCACAGCTGCTCAGACTCATGCCACATCACAGAAGAGGGGGTAGAAAGTACGTAAGAGCCAGAAGTTGGGGAGATGTGAAACAAAACATATCTTCTGGGTATGACATAGCATTAAACTCCTGAATGCACCAAAGCTATGGTTATCTACATGAGACTTGCACAAAATTGGGCCTGTCAACTTCATCATGGATGGGTACCAGCCCATGAAGCCCTATCCCTCTGTGAGGGACTATAGGCAATTAATGGTTGGGGTAGGGTGTCATTTTCTTTAGTGGTATAGTCATGAATAATTTGCCCTTGCTCCAGTAAACAACACTCTACCCACTCCTGGGTAAGAAACTCTAATTAAACTCAGATGGCCATACACAAAACAAAGACATGAATGTAGGAAAGGGACATTTTGAGAAGTCTACTCTTCTGGTGGTAAAGGGAGGAGAATGAGAGATAGTAACGGGTCATGAAATAACTAAATTCATTACACAAATGTACAAAACTCTCAATCCAACAACAACAAACCTTTCTTTAAAGAAATCCCTCTTACAGTGACAAGGTTTTGTTTTTAAAATAATATTTTCCGAGGAGAAACCTATTCTCACTGAAGAAGCTCACAGAAATTGCTTGTTAGAGGTCCTTTCAGCCTGTGAGCTAGCTCACTTTGAGAAATCCGTCAGCTCTGCCCACATCAGGGCATCTGTGAGACTGTGAGAAATACAACAACAGTTTGGGTCCAGGGGAATTAGACATGAATCATTGTCTTATTCACATGGCTTGTAACTTTGGTCTTCCTTTCCTTGTGTCCCAGTCACAGACAACTAACTCTGCCTTTCTCATCAGGCTGCTTCTCTCAACTGTGAAGTGAAGGAGGCAAAGAAAACATTTCTTGGGAACCCAATGCCATGGCTTTGCTCCTTGGGGTGTTTCTCTGTCTAGTTCCTCTGCACACATATGAAAGAGAAGCTTCAATGCTCAGGATATCTCAGAAGTCTCAACATGAGAAGGAGACAGAATAAAGAATTCTAATGTAGTTTTGAGCTGCTCTCTCTTTTTCTAACATAATTGGCATCTTCAAAGCAATGATAGGAGAGACATAACTTTGAAAGGAAAAATTCCAATGTAAACTAAATTTAGAAGAAACTATGTATAACCAAATGTGCTTGCTTTCATTTCAGCAAACAGCAAACTGTAATTTTGGAAGGAGTGAAATATTTCACAGGAAAAAAAAATTATTTTGCAATGACTCTATCTCCCAAGAAACACCTAAAATTTTACAGTTACCTAAATATAACAAATTTAAAGTTTATGAGTATGTTTCTTTATGACTTATATAAACTAAAATTGAAAAGGAAATTATTAACATGAATAGAAATAAATGATAGAAATAAAAATATATTTTAAAGGTCTGGAGAGTATTAGGACACACAAACAATGCCATTTTGGGCAACTTAGAATATCAGAGTTCTATTCAGAGTCCTTTTAGTTACAACACTGTACTTGGGCATTGGAGTGGAAGCCAAGATCATTGCTGGTGCTTGGCATCACAGCAGGGTGGCCATAATGAAGGACGACTGTGCTGTGGAAGAACAGTCGAATCTGTCCTCAACTGTAAAATTAGGATAAATGTTGGAAGATACAGTAAAATGATTTTCATACACATAAAATACAAGATTCTGAGAAGTCCAGAGACTTTTCATAGTCAACTTTCTGATCCAGCAGCGAGCCTTTCTGTAGGACCAAGTGACTATTGTACAATCACCCATGGCTTATGGAAATCATTTCCTAGGCTTTGAGCATGTAAAAATCTGTATCATGAATTCAACATGTTTGTGTGTCTTGTCTTGAATTTTTACTTTGAGATGCCATTTTTCTTTCCTTAAACGAGGATGTATCAATTTGAAAATTAGATTTATTTGTGGAGTTTTTTGTCAAAATTTTGCATCAGTGTGTGTGTGGGGGGGTCAAGGTATATATGATAGGCATGCTGTGTATGTATATTCATGTATGTGCATAGATGTGTGCATGTCACAGTACACATGTGGAGATCAGAGGACAACCTGGGTTTTGAATCTTGCCTTCCAGCTTGTTTGGGGGGATGATTTTGTTGTTTATTCCTGTGTATAGCAATCAAGCTGACCCACAAGCTTCTGGAGACTGCCCTTTCTCTGTCTCTCATTTCACCATAGAAGCACTGGGGTTTCAGGCACACACTCCATTCTCAGCCTTACATGGATTTGAACTCAGGTTCTCATGCTTGCATAGAAAGCACTTTACCTACTGAGCCATTTCCCCAGTGCCCTGCCCCCCAATTCTTTAAAATAAACACATTGCATAAAATGTTCACTCATGCTGGGTGTGGTGCCATCTGCCTTTAATTCCAATACTCAGGAGGCAGAGGTGTGTAGATTTCTGTGAGTTTGAGGTCAGCCTGGCTTACAGAATTCCAGGCCGTCCAGAACTATATAGTGAGATCATGTTTCAAATCAAAAATGTGTTTTACAGCCAGAGTAGCAAGCAATATAGGATAAAAATTAAGGAGCAAGAGTAAACACACATGTAGGTGGAGCCACTTATGAGACAGATGAAGGATTTAAACCAGTGGTTCTCAACCTTCCTAAGGTTGAGAACATTTAATACAGTTCATGTTACGGTGGCCTCCAACCATAAAAATATTTTTTTGTACTTTATAACTGTGATTTTGCTACTGCTATGAACTGTAATGGAAATATCTGTGTTTTCTGATGGTCTTAGGCAACCCCTCTGAAAGAGTCATATGACCCACAAAGGAGTTGAGACCCATAAGTTGAAAAACCACTGACTTAAACCATCTGTGACCAGCCTGGATAATTTAGGGATTAGGCATCTCAAAAGAAGACAAAAACATTAGTTTACAAATGACTAAATGCATCTCATGAACCTTCAAAGACATGCATTTCACCTTTACAGACCCTGTTATGAGCAACATATCAGTGCAGAGCAGGATGGGCTATACTCCTTTCCTTCAAGGGTCTCTGAAAGTCGGTAGTTGACAGCTGTCTTGGAGGTGTTCCTTCCTGCTTTGAAGTAGAATGGAAATGGCCACAGAGGACCTTTTGTGTTAACAGACTTCTATCTCAAAGTGATGTTACTTTCTTTATCTTATTTTACCCAAGAAGCTCTCTACAGCAGTAGCAGGAATTAAGAAATAAAAGCACATGTAGACGGACTTTTCTGTCCCACCAGCCAGTTCCCAAATAAGCACAAAGAGACTTATTTTTAATTATAAATGCTCGGCTGACAGCTAAGGCTTGTTACTAACTAGCTCTTACATTTTAAATTAACCCATATTTCTTATTTATGCTATACCATGTGGCGGTACCATTTTTCAGTATGGCAAGTTCGTCTTGCTTCTCTCACAACTCTCAGGTCAGCCCTCCTTCTTCCCAGTGTCCTCTTCGTCTGGTTCTCCTGCCTAACCTTATCCTACCTCGCTATAGGCCAGTCAGCTTCTTTATTAACCCAGTCACAGTGACATATATTCACACAGTGTAAAGGAATATTCCACAAGCACATGTCATTGCATTGAGCCAAGTACCACACAGCTAGCTCAAGATAAATTAGACCCCCAAGTCAACTCTGAGCTGAATGATCTAGCTGTTAGCTAAACTCATCAGCAATGAAGATTAAAGATGAAAACTTTTGCCTTATAATCTTTCAATAAAGCTATGTTTTAAAAATTTATTTTTTATTTCTTTCATTTGTCTTTATTTCCTGAAAAAGGAAAACACAAATCAAATAGTAAATGGAGTGCAATATAAATGTTTCTCTTGAACACTTTGTCTTGTCTACAAACATAAAAACAATATGAACATAAAACACTATTTCACTTAAAATAATTATCATGATAATAAAATTTAAATGTTGAAAGGTAAGATTTGGGTGATGTCAGATTTGGGGTCTATATATTTTTCTTATTTCAATGGTATTCTGACATTCTATTAGTCAGCTAAACATCTCTTAGTCTTTGAAGACCACCATTATGCTCATTATTAGAAAGGCAATGTGGAAGTTGAAATACATATAAAAGTCAATGTGTCTCTCAAAAGATTGCAATCTAATTAATAAAAGAAATCTAACACAGTTGGAAGAAATAACAATAATTAATTTAATATCACAGCCATATTCTAGAGAAATGTATATACCTTTTGAGAGCTGTGCTTATTCACTGAGCTCTTTCATTCATAAAAGATTTGATTTTGTTCTCTTTCTATTCTGAAAGCCTAACATCTCTTTTATAATAAATAAAAATCAAAGAAAAATATCAAGAAATATAGGCATTCTCTCAGAGAATGCAAAAGATAGTAACTAAATAGTCATTAAGTAAATGTTACAAAGCAGTATATAAACAATGTCATTATATACATTTTAATCAAATATAAAAATACTTTAAGGTAGTAGTAAGTTAGTTGGCAAATAATTCTTATTCATTATTCATGCCATGTACTTTTGTAACAGCTGCTCTGGTACAGACAAGAGTTTCTTGTCTATAAAAGTCTATAACAGAGCTTATATTCTAGAATGAGGTATATGAACTGAAGCATAAGCATTAAGTTCATTTGATAGTAAGAGCTACAAAGAACACAATGAATGGAAATGTGATGACTTCATCCAGGGCAGATGTGAAGACTACTGTTCGTGAGTCTTTCAAATATGATGACTTATTAGCAAAACTTCCCCCCAAATGGCTCAGTGGCAATGCAGAATTTGTGAGGAAAAGAACTTGACAAGGCCAAGAGCCAAGAACTGGGGTCTAAGCCAAGAACCATCAGCATCATTTTTTAAAGGACAACAGAAGAAAACCTGCATTACCAGCATCTAAAAGGACTAGAGAAAATTGAGATGAAATCCCCAACAGAGCCATGGATAGTGCTCATGACTCCAGATTTTGTAGATGATATGTTACCAAAGAATTCAGTCATGCATGATTCAATCCTAGTACTTTTCACAAGTCTGGGGAGCACTACCCCCAAACTAGCAGCACTACCAATGGCTATTGACTTCTTCTTGAAGTTCTATCATCAAAGGCAAATCAGTCTGTCCTCTGGCTGGAGTTTTTTGCCTCTACAGCCAATAGACACTGAGTACCTGCTTCCCCGTAGCTCTTGTAAACTAATCCCTGTCCACTATTTCATGCATGACTTATGGATGACCCCATACATACTCCACACTGACAAACTTGAGGATTGCCAATCTCAGCATGATCACCTTAGTCACTCAAACCCAAATGCCCACTCATCACAGGCCTTTATGACTATTGATGTGGGTCTAAGCACTGACCAAATGCAGGAATCGTAAGTGTCCTGAAAATCCTCTTTGTTTGATTCAAGAAAATGGAACTCCCAGCATGCCAATACCTCTTTCTAACATCCTCTCCCTTTCCCCAGGTTTACACAAACAATTAAAGAAGATCTAGTTTTTAGCCATCTTCTTTGAAATTGCGGCATCTGTATTCAAGTTTCTAAATTTCTGTGTAAGTTTAGGAAAAAGAGATGGGAATCTATTGGACAAGGATCCTCAGTAGAATCTAGAAGTGAGGAATGGCAAAATAAACCACTCAGTCGTCTCATCAACTACATTTCAAGACTCAAAATTTAGGAGTGGTAAGTCTATAAAGTAAAAGAGACTGAAAGGAAGCACAAATACTATAATGGGCTAGTCTGGATCCCAATTCCAATCTACAAGGAGAAGGAGGTGGAGCAGAAGGAGAAAGGGATATTATTCTTGGATGTTTAACGGTATTTAGGAAAACAGTTAAATTCCCAGTTAAACAATGCAGCTGTGTTGAAGTTGCATAATTGTTCAGTGACACATATGAAGGTATTCGTAGGTGATGTGATATGATGTTTAGAATTTGTTTTGAAATAATATTCTAGCAGAGGTAGAGGGCATAAAGAAAGCAAGAAAGGCAGTCATGTGTTGAAGCCCTGTGGTAGTGGGGCTCATGAAACTATTCTGCATTTTTGTCCACATAAAATGTCTATGTACTTGAAGTTTTTCAGCAAAAGTAAAAAAATAAAATAAAATAAAATAAAATAAAATACTGCCTCATCGCTTCACAGCTTCCTTTGAAGTGTAGTATTGTCTGGATGTTTTATACAACTTTCCTTTCCTACTTTTCCCATTAAATGTGCTAAAAGTGCCAACATGGCCACTCCATGGGTTGTCTGGCACACTGCTGCTTCTACCATGCTGTATTTACTTTCCTTGGAAACTCAACTTGGATGCCTGAACTACTCTTTCCCAGACCCCTTTACAACCGTGGCTAGTCAGACTCACCATGTAGGAGCAGCATGGTATAGAAGGCACCTCTCCAGATCTTTAGTCTATATGTCATTTCCTTCTACTCTGGTAATTCTCAAAAAAAAAAAAACCCTTCTACTGTGAAGTTTTGTATGGGAGGCAGTCATACTTCTTATCAGTCTCAAAGGGTGGGTAATTTCATTTAAGACAAGCACTTTAAATGACAGGTATCAGTGCTTACATTTTTGTAACTCTTTAACATAATGTTTTACCATCAATGATTTATGGACTATCACTTGCACTTTTGGTATGCTCTGGAATCAAATGCCATTTAGAGTCTTCCCTACAATGACATTATGCCATTCTAGATCCTTCCTCTGGGAGAAAAAAAATCTTTTTTAGTATATGCTGTGAATTTTATGATTAGTTGCAGATATGTGGGCCACAGAGCCCGAAGGCTTATGCTTCTTTATGTGTTGTGGTCTTTATTAGGTCACCCAAAAATAATAGTGCCAAAAGTCATTAGAAAGATAGACATCTAGAGAAATTTTAGAATGAAGCTCATGGAAAGCAAATAAAAGAAGAAAGATCTGCATAATATTCCTGCTTACTCTTTCACTTTTTTTTAGACCCAAAATTCTTTTTAATAACATAGGTAAAAGTGAAGGCAAAGTAAACGTTCTTGCTGCTATTAAACACTACATATTATAGATGTATTCCAGATATGAATCATTAATATGTCATAAATCATCTAAATTTTCCTGACCTTCTTAGCAAATGGCAAGGAAATCGCAAACACACACACACACACACACACACACACACACACACAC